>QJNU01000313.1:0-86369 GCA_004154915.1 Monosporascus ibericus
GCCAAAAACCCCCCCCCCCCCTCCCCTCCCCCCTCCCGGCGGAAACAAAAACGCCTTTTTAGTAAAAAGTTCAAAATTCCAAGAAATTTATGAAAGAGAAAATAATTCGCCTAGGATTATCAACTATAATAAAATCTAGAGCACGATCAACTCCCTTCGCCCTAACGAAAAGGAAAGTCTCCGTCGATTTATTCCTTATAAGTTTTTTAGATATCCGCTACTTTAAAAGACCTATTCCGTATAAAGTATGTTAACTTGCCGCGGCTGGCGTCTTATTTATAGAAGCATTTTATTCGCGTCGTAATATGATATATATGGCCCCTACCTATTTCGGAAACGACCCTAATTTCGAACGTTTGTTTTTAAAACATTTACCGATGTTGCCCGAACTTCTTAATTCCTTCATACCGGGACCCAAAGCTATAGCCTCGGTAGGCGGCGCCGTTATTAATCTTTCTAAACCGATTACGTTTTATAATTACGTCTTCCGTACGGGTTAGCCATTTGGTAACCATATATAAGTAAAAAAAAAATTCGTTTTCGTTAATATAAATTCTTTTAAAATTAAGTTGTATAATTTAAACGAAGGGGGTATCGTCGGTAAGAATTCCCCGAATCTAAACCTTTATTACGTATATACGAAAATTCTCGATAATTAAACTTATTACGTTAAAGCCGTTCGGGTTTATAAACTTATTTAATTAAGTTTTAAATAATTATCTTCAAAAAACGCCGGAATTGTTTAAACTAATATTCGAATATACTGACGTTTATGTATATATTATAACTATTCTTATTTTTTATGAAAATAATTTATACGTTTTCAGGGCAAATTCCGTTAGTATTAATAAGGTTAGCGGCTTACTTTTTTCGATATTATGTTCGTTATTTCCCAGCATATAATCCTACGTTTTATAGACATTACTTCTGTAAAAAGCTAGACGAACTGGCGAGTTTTTTCGATAACGTTAATAAAGCTATAAGGGAAAATAAATCCGTTAAATAACTTAAAAGTTTAGATTACATACTTTTTAAATATTAATTAAAATTATGTTCCGTTAAAAAAGCTATTATAAATATATTCCGTTTATAAGTTAATATATAAAAAAGATGAGATTTTAATCATTTACCAGATTTCAATATTATTATTTATATATATCGGAAAGTTAAATAATATATAAATATTTTATTATTTTATTTACCTAATATTAATAAATTATTTATATATAATATTTACATTTAATCGGATAATAAAGATATTCTTTAATTTTTTAATACGTTTTGAATATTTTTATAAATAATTTAAAAAATACCGAATTTTATAACTTCGTTAAGCTTAAAACTTTATAACAATACGAAACTTATATTATAAACGGTTAAATATATGCCGGTTTTACCTTTAATATCGAAATACGGAAACGGAAAAGTTAATAATTATTAACTCGAACCAGCTTTAAATTTCCCCGTCGTTATTTATATTATCCCGGAACACATATATTTTAATCTGATAGTTACCGGGCTATATTACGGATCTTATTAATAACGTATAACTTAAATAAAAAGCCTTAATTAACTTATACGTAACGGGTAAATCGGTAAATGGCAAATTATTATAATAATCTTTTCCGTTTTAATTTTACGTAAATATTTAACTTAATTACGATTTATTTATAACCTTAATTACGTCGATACGGGAAACGTTCGTTAATATCTTTCTCGTAAAATATATCGCCTTTAAAACGGATAAATACCTATATATTCGGGTAACGAAAAAATACGGGTAACCTTACGATAATTTGCTTTGTTAGCACGGACGGCTATCCTCCTGCCAGTGGGCCAGAACAGCGCGAGGTTAATGCCGGCGCGTCGACCCCGCAAAACTCCGAGCCACCTTTATTTCCTTTTTTTTCTTCTGTACGAAGCCTGAACGGCGTAGCACACCCGACAGTCTCGCGATGGAGCGAGCGATAGCAGGAGAGTGAATGACGAGGGGACTTCCTCCCGCACGTTAATAGAACCAGGTTCGCCGCCTAAGGAGCTGGTCTGGCGTCTCGACATGGTCCATGGTGGGGGTATAGAACACACACACACAAACAAAAGAAGAACCCCCTCCCGAGCAGAGTCGGATTCAGATATTCATCTCCGGATACCGACAGCTATAAGGCAGAAATGCTGGCCTGTCCGGGGACAAACCAGTTCATCAACCTGCGGGCGAGATATAACCTATCTATTTCTTGTCATTCCCTATTAACCACTTCCGTTACCCAACTAAATAAGTAAGCAAATATTCTAATAACAACCAACTTTATTAATTATTCGTAAAGCTTTTAAATTACCATAAAAATCGTAATTAGCATATCGCCAAATCACCCTATTATATGCGTATACGCCCTTACTTCTCCTTTTGCCCTTAAAATGTTATATTTCCATTTTTAAAATTATTCAATTTACTTAACCCGATTTAACCGCATTCAAATTTAAACTTTAGCCTTAATTACCAGCCAATTAAAAAGCGTTAACCTTATAAGGCTTTATATATAGGTATAAACATACAAAAAACCGTAATACGGTTAATTTTCGATTTACTTATCCGTTTATCTATCGGCTTTTATACGTAAATATACATAAAAGCTGAATTCCGGAAAATATAAATATATATGACGAACTTTTTTCTTATTCGTTTCTTTTAACTTCCTTTTTACGAATATTCGACTCTTTAACTGCTTTAATTAGCTATCTTTTTTCGTATCATTTACTTCGTAATATTTTGTCCTTTTTTCCCTTAATTCGTAATTTCGAAACGCCTGTAATTTGCTACGAGGTTTTCTGGATCGGGTCTCGGGCCAGGCCGGTGCCGTCATTATCGACGATGTCGGAAGATTCCCAAGGCAAAAAATTTAATAAAGCAGAAAAGAATGTTATAAATATAAGAAAAGTTAGGATATTCGTACATTAGTTTTTTAATAGGAACTGCATTTTATTTTTTTACACCTGCTGACACCTCGTGTCAGATATAGGGGATATCAGTTGTGTTGTTGTATTAGGCTAGATACGTATGCTGTTCCATACGTACAGCGTTAAGTAGCTTAGCTACGGAATATGTATGGGCTGATCATTAAGTAACCTTTCCGTATATGGGGTGCGTTACGCAGTCCCCAGCTAGCTGATATATCCCTTTGACGCCTCAAAGTTTTTACGGCGTTAATTGTTATACTTTATTATTTCTTAAAACTATGGCTATTTATTCCATCTTTCTTATGGTGATTAAATTCTTTTAATTAATGAATTTTCCCTTTAAAATTATGTTTAAAACTTTTTCCGTTAATTTAAAGCTTTTATAATATATATTAGTTTTAATTACTTTTTAAAATATTTAAAAGTTTTTCGTGATAAGGTTTTAATTAGTTTATTAACTAATATACTAACGTTTCAAATAAGCGAACCGGATGGACAAGCGAACCGGATGGTTTTTGACACATTTTAACCCTTTAAATTTAATTGTTCATTTTTCAACACCAATAATATAGAACGACTTACAAAAGAAACAAAGATAAATTTAGCCGTTTAGGCTAAAAAGCAAAACCCGAAACATAATTATATAACATTTAGTTCTATATATAAAGTTACTTAATCTACGTTACATAAACGATATAACGGTATACGCGCCCGAACCGATAATATCCTTAATTCGCGAAAATTAACACCGACCGAAAAGAAATCTATTGTCGAAAAAGTCCTTAACTTAGATGCGCGAACGTTTCCTATCGGGCTTCAGCATGTTAAAGATATGGCAAATTTACTGCTAGCTTAGCGTATTACGATACGTATCGGAGTTAAATAAACGTCGAATTTTGTACGATAATAATAAAAATTCCAAACGCGTTTAAATCGAAAAGTCGATTATTAAAAGGTATTATGCGAAAAATTAAAGGTATTTCGTAAATAATTCGAACTTATTCGAATTATAATTGCAGAATATGATATTATAAAAAGGATATTTATAACTTTAACGAAACGAACTTTTTAATAAGGTTTTTAATAATATACGGCATGGTAATTATAAATATTAAAAAACGTAAAAAACTTAAATAAGCGTAATAAGGTAATCAGGAATAAGTTATAGTTATATAAGCTATTAATTCGCAAAGTTAGGCTATATTATTATTTATTATTTTAAAAAGGAACCTATCTTAATTCTTAATATTACGATAACTTATTACCAGCCGCTTAAAAGGTCGATATTAATTATAATAGCTAAATAACGAACGAATTAAATTTAAAATAAATTTAATATTTTAATAAATATATTTAAATACGTACCAAAAGAACGAAACGTTTTTTTATTTTCGACGGCTACGAAAGCCATTATTTCATTAAATTCGAAAAGTATTCCGTAAATAAAGGCATTATTATTTTTTACATAACCGCGGATTCTTTTTATTGGCTTTAACCTTTTAACGTATCCTGGTTTTCTATTTTAAAACGCGTTTATTCGTTTTATATCGAGAATTTAATACGACGTTATTATACCCATATCGCGAAAAAAGATTTCCTCGCCGGTTTTTACGACGCGTTCAAAGTTGCCATAACGTCCGATAACATTAAATCCGGATTCGCGAAAGCTACACTTATTTTATTCGACCTTAAGAAGGTCCTATCTGATTTGGAAATTTCTCCAGTTATACCTACGCTAACCGTTTTACCGCTTACTTTCGTTAGTTTTATCTCCTTATTTACGAAAACCCTTAAAAATATCCGTAAAATAATAAAATAAAAACGTTATTTGCAAAAAAGAATTAGAAATTACTAAGGTAGCTGGCCGATAAGAATAATTAAGACGGTTAATCTTATTATAAAAGGTTATATAGTATTTTTGCATAAAGCTGCTTTTTTCGAAAAGAAAACGTCCAATTACGCGAAACGAACCATATTTTAAGCAAACGTCGAAGGACTAAAAATAAACGTCTTTAAAAAGGAGGAATACTTACTATCTAAAAAGGACAAGCTCTTCTGGCCGAGAAAGAAGGGGGTGGTGAAAAAATACAACTAATAATAGCTAAAGATAATCGTCGCAAAAGGGTTAAGATAAAGGAACGGCAGTATAGGGTTTGCGGCAAGCCCGGATATAATACGCGCACTTATGAAAAAGCTGTAAATACGATTAGCGAAGAAGAATCCGATTAGTTTGAATTGATTTGATGATTTATGGTTAAGTTATTTGGATTAATTATTGCGAGGTGCTAAAAACCTCAGGTTCGCTTATTCATCCGGTTCGTTTGTCTGCTACGTTACCCGTAAATATATAACTTATTTTAATTAGGTTTTTTTTATTACTTTTTATAACTAATAACTATATATATCTATATATTATAATTTTAATTATAAAAATACGATATTAACGTTAATAAACTAAATAGTTTATAAAGTATCGTATTATATATTTAACGATTTTATATCGAAAAATAAATAACAAAGTTTTAATAATTTACCTAAAAAGTACTTTCGTTTCGGTTATAAAAATAATTATTATGTTTTATTTATTTCCTTATTATTTTATTATCTTTTTAAATACCTTTAACGTCTCCGACCACTGAACGGACCAAACCAGTAAGCGGACCGTTTTTTAACACCTCGCGACAACAAATTCAAATTAAGCAACCATAACATATTAAATCAGTTCTAACTAATCGGATTCTTCTTCGCTAAACGTATTTACAGCTTCTTTACAAGTACGCGCATTATGTTCGGGCTTGCCGCAAACGCTATATTTCCGTTCCTTCGTCTTAACCCTTTTGCAACGATTACCTTTAGCCGTTATTAGCTGCACTTTTTTACTACCCCCTTCCTTTTTGGCCAAGAAAGCTTGTTTTTCCCGTATAGTAAGTGTCCCTCCTTCTTGGAAACGTTTATTTTTGGTCCTCCGACGTTTGCTTAAGATATAGTTCGTTTTGCGCAATTAGGCGGTTTCTTCCTAAAAAAGAATAATTTCGTATAAAAGTAACGAGTTACTTTTCGTCAAAAGATTTACCGATTCGATTATTTTTATTAGCAAGCTACCCTAATGATTTTTAATTTTTCTTTATAAGTAACGTTTTTACCTCGTTATTTCCCGGATATTTTTAAAGATTTTCGCGGGAAAGGAAAAAATAAAACCGGCGGAGGTAAACGGGAAAACGGTTGGTATAGGCATAACTAAAGGAACTTCCAAGTCGGATAAAACGTTATTAAGATTAAATAAAATACATCCAGCTTTTTAAAAGCCGGATTTGATATTGTCGAACGTTATGGCAGCTTTAAACGCGTCGTAAAAGCCGAAAAAGAAATCTTTTTTTACGATATGGCTATAATAACGTCGTATCAAATTCTCGATATATAGCGAATAAGCGCGCTTTAAAACAAAAGAATAGGATACGTTAAAAGGTTAAAACCGATAAAAGGAATACGTAGGTATATAAAGAATAATAATACCATTATTCGCGTAATATTTTTCGAATTCGATCAAATAATAACTTTCGTAGCCGTCGAAGATAAGGAAACGTTTAATTCTTTTCGTACGCGTTTGTATATATTTATTAAAGTACTAAATTTATTTTAAACCTAATTTATTTGTTGTTCAGTTATTATGGTTTATACCGAGCTTTTAATCGGGTAACAATTGTTATTTTCGATACCAGGAATTAAGGTAGTTTCTTCCTATTAAAATGATAAATAAAGGTATAACCCAATCTTGCGAATTAACAGCCTGGATAATTATTACCTATTTCCGATTACCTTGTTGGGTTTATCTAAGTTTTTTATATTTTTTAGCATTTGTAATTACCATACTTGATGCTATAAAAAGCCCCATTAAAAAGCCCGTTTCGTCGAACTTATAAATATCCTTTTCTGCGATGCCGTATTTTACGATAATAATCCGAACAAGCTCGAACTACTTACGAAATGTTTCTGGATTTTCGCATAAAACCCGTTAATAATCGATCTTCCAATTTAAACGCGTTTAGAGCTTTTTTTGCCGTTTAATAAATCTCGACGCCCAGTTAATTCTAACGCGTTTTATAACGCGTTAGGCAAGCAATAGATTTGCCATATCTTTAACGTGTTAAAGCCGGATAGGAAACTCTCGCGTATCTAAGTTAAGGATTCTTTCGATAATCGATTTTTCTTCGGTTAACGTTAGTTTTCGTAAATTAAGAAAGGTATCGAATCGGGCGCGTTTGCCGTTAATTCGCGTTCTTATAGTAAAAAAGAAACCTTATAGATAAAACCAAGCCTTCTATAATTAAGTTTCGGGTTTCGTTTTTTAGCCTCAACGACCAAGTTCATTCTCGTTTCTTTTATAAGCCGTTCCATATTGTGGGTATTGAAAAATAAGTAATGAAAGTCAAGAAGTTAAAATGATGAAAAAAGTGTGCAGCTCGTTGATATGTGCAGCTTGTTAGTGGGGCACGTTATGCTTAATATTTAATTATTGTAAAATCTTTTAATCGGATTCCTTTAATATAAAATTATAATTAAACGATTATTTTAAGCTTTAAATATCTTAAACGTAAATATTACATAATATCGTTGTTTATACGTAATAATCTTTTCGTTTAGAAGTTAACGTTTCGCTTATAAGTTATAAAGGTTACATAAAGATAATTGCGTTAATATTTTTAATAACTAATTAATTAAACTTATTTATTAACGTAATCATAACTTAATTATACTTATTTTAAATACAGTTATTAATCTTTCGGTTGTCTTATTAATAATCTTTTTTCTGGAGTTATCGGACTAATAATAAGTTATATACGAATTTTCCTTAATAAGCCACGTTATAAAGTCTTAACGTTTTCGTACCGTTAAGGTTTTAAAATAATATATTAACTTTTTCGTAGTCTTTAATCGGGACGAAATTATTACCTCCGTATATTCCGTTCCCTTATACGCTTAATTTAAAATTCAAGAACTTATTAATAAGGTTAAAAATATATATCGTAAATTCTAAATGTAAAATAAATAGGTTTTTTAAAAGGTAAAGCGAAACGTTTATAACGTTACGTTAATTAATAATTAAAAAATATGTAAAGTCCGTTTCGTAGTCTTTAAAAGTTAATTTATTTTATAATTAATTCTCTTTAATCGTAGATAAGCGGTTAATCTTTTCCTTTAAAACTTAATCGGCAGTTATTTAATTTCAGATGAATAACTTAAACTTTCGTTAAATTAAGAACCTTTCGAAATTTTATTAAAGAATAACGTACCACACAAGTGAGCTGGACACACAAGTGAGCTGGACACTTTTTAGCACCTTGTAATAATTAATCCAAATAACTTCACCATAACACATCAAATTAATTTAAACTAATCGGAATCTTCTTCGTTAAACGTATTTATAGCTTTTTCATAAGTGCGCGTATTATATCCGGGCTTGCCGCAAACCTTATATTTCCGTTCCTTCGTTTTAACCCTTTTGCGATAACCACCTTTAGCTACTGTTAGCTGCATTTTTTATTACCTCCTTCTTTTTCGGCTAAGAAAGCTTGTCCTTCTTGGATAGTAAATGTTCCTTTTTTTTTGGAAACGTTTGTTTTTGCTCTTCCGACGTTTGCTTAAGATATAATTCGTTTCGCGCAATTAAACGTTTTCTGCCTGAAAAAAAGCAGCTTTATGCAAAAATAATATATAACTTTTTGTAACAAAATTAACCACCTTAATTATTCTTGTCGGCGAGCTATCCTAATAATTTTTAATCTTTCTTTTTAAATAACGCCCTTATCTTATTACTTTACGGATATTTTTAAAAGTTTTCGCGGGTAGGAAAATAAAATTAACGAAAGTAAGCGGCGAGACGGTCGGCGTAGGTATAACTAAAAGAATTTCCAAATCAGATAGGACGTTATTAAAGTCGAATAGAATAAGTCTAGCTTTCGCGAATCCGGATTTAATGTTGTCGGATATTATGGCAGCTTTGAACGCGTTATAAAAACCGGCGAGGAAGTCTTTTTTTGCGATATGGGTATAATAACGTCGCATCAAATTCTCGATATACAGCAAATAAACGCGTTTTAAAATGGAAACCCAGGATACGTCGAAAGGTTGAAGCCGATAAAAGGAATACGTAAGCATACAAAAAGTAATAATACCGTTATTCGCGTAATATTCTTCGAATTCGATCGCATAGTTGCTATCGTAGCCGTCGAGGATAAAAAAACGTTTCGATCCTTTCGTACGCGTTCGTATATATTTATTAAAATATTAAATTTATTTTAAACTTAATTTGTTTGTTATCTAATTATTATAGCTTATACCGAACTTTTAATCGGGTAATAATTAATATTTTCGATGCCAGGAATTAAGGTAATTTCTTTCCGTTATGATAATAAATGGCGGCAAAGCTTAACCTTACGAACTAATAGCCTGTATAACTATTACCCATTCCCGATTACCTTATTATGCTTATTTAGGTTTTTTACGTTTTTTAGTATTTGTAATTACCATACCCGATATTATAAAAAGTCCCATTAAGAAGCCCGTTTCGTTAAAGTTGTAAATATCCTTTTTTATGATGCCGTATTTTGCGATTATAACCCGAATAAGTTCGAACCATTTACGTAATACCTTTAAATTTTCGCATAATACCTTTTAATAATCGATCTTTCGATTTAAACGTATCTTAAGTTTTTTTTGCCGTTTAATAAAGTTCGACACTTAATTAACCCCGACGCGTATCGTAACGCGTTGGGCAAGCAGCAAATTCGCCATATCTTTAACGTGCTAAAGCCGAACAGGAAACGTTCGCGTATTTAGGTTAAGAATCCTTTCGATAATGTATTCTTTTTCGGTCGGCGTTAATTTTCGCATAAAAGGGATAATATCGACTCGGGCGCGTATACCGTTATATCGCGTCTTTAAGGTGGAATACGGGATATCGTAAATAAAATCAAGCTTTCTATAATTAAGTTTCGGGTTATTTTTCTTAGCCTGGACGGTTAGGTTTATTCTCGATTTTTTTGTAAGTCGTTCCATATCGTGGTTATTAAGAAATAAGTAATTGAAATGGGATAGTAGAATTGTTAAAAAAAAATTGTCCAGCTCACTTGTGTGTCCAGCTCACTTGTGTGGTACGTTATATAATAATATTAAGTTAATTTATAATAAATACTTAAATACGCTCTATACCGTATGCCTTATAACGTTACCTTTTAACGTTTTTACTTACTAACGTTTCGGTTAATATAGGAATTTTTACGATTATTTCGTTTTGGCGTTCGTATTAAAAGTACTTTTCGTAATTAAAGGTCAATAAGTTTAACTTCCTGTTAAATAAGATTATCCTAATTAATAACATCTACGAAAGTCCTTCGAAACGGAAAAAAACGTTACTTTAACTTTTTTCGATATAAATAATTAATAGGTTATAATTTAATAATTTAAAAAATCGGTTAACGTCTCGGATCAGCGAGCGAATCGGACTAGCGAGCGAGCCACTTTTCTTAAATCTTTAACCTTCCAACTTTACTTATTAATTTCTTAATACCAATAACATGGAACGTCTTACGAAAGAAGCTAGGATGTACTTAATTATCCAGGTTAAGAAACGAAACCCGAAACTTAGCTTTAAAAGGCTATATTTTATATATAACGTCCCCGAATCTACTTTAAAAGCCCGATATTACGGTCGATACGCCCGAACCGATACTATCCCTAATTCGCGAAACTTAACGTTAACCGAAAAGAAATCGATTATCGACCGAATCCTTAACTTAAATACGTAAGCGTTTTTTATTCGGTTTTAATACGTTAAAAATATGGCAAATTTACTACTTACTTAATACGTTATAATACGTATCGGAATTAAATGGGCGTCGAGATTTATTAACCGGCAAAAAAAACTTAAAACGCGTTTAAATCGAAAGATCGATTATTAAAAGGTATTATGTAAAAATCTAAAAATATTTCGTAAATAATTCGAACTTATTCGGGTTATAATCGTAAAATACGGTATCGTAAAAGAGGATATTTATAATTTCGACGAAACGGGCTTTTTAATAAGGCTTTTTATGGTATCGGGTATAGTAATTACTAATGTTAAAAAACGTAAAAAACTTAAATAAGCTTAATAAAATAATCGGGAATAGGTAACAATTATATAAGCTATTAATTCGTAAAGTTGGGTTATACCGTTATTTATTATTTTGGCGGGGAAAACCTATTTTGGTTCTTAATATCGCGATAACCCATTATTAGCCGATTGGAAAGTTGGTATTAATTATAATAATTAAATAATAAACGAATTAAGTTTAAAATGGATTTAATATTTTGATAAGTATATACGAACGCGTACGAAAAAAACCAAACGTTTTCTTATTCTTAACGGTTACGAAAGTTATTATTCGATCGAATTCGAAGAATATTACGCGAATTACGATATTATTACCCTTTACATACCTGCGTATTCCTTTTATCGGTTTTAACCTTTTAACGTATTTTGTTTTTTTATTTTAAAGTACGTTTATTCGCTTTATATCGAAAGCTTAATACGACGTTACTATATTTATATTAGGAAAGAAGATTTCCTCGCCGGTTTCTACGACGCGTTTAAAGCTGCCATAACGTCCGATAATATTAAAGCCGGTTTTTAAAAAGCTGGATTTATTTTATTCGATCCTAATAACGTTTTATCCGACTTAGAAATTCTAGTTATACCTATACCGACAGTTTTTTTGCTTACCTCCGCCGGTTCCAGTTTTTTACCTTTTGCGAAAACGTTTATAAATATCCGTAAAGTAACGAAATAAGGGCGTTATTTGTAAAAAAGGATTAAAAATTATTAAGGTAGTTTGTTAATAAGAATTATTAAATCGGTTAATTTGTTAACTAAAAGTTACTTAATATTTTGGTATAAAGTTATTTTCTTAAAATAAAAGGTTACTTAATTACGTAAAACTAATTACGTCCTTAGCAAATATCGCAAAACTAAAAATAAACGTTTTTAAAAAGGAGGAACATTTATTATATAAAAAGGACAAGCTTTTTTGGCCGAAAAGGAAAAGGGTGGTGAAAAAATGCAGCTAATAGCGGCTGAAGGTAGTCGTCGTAAAAGGGTTAAAACGAAAAAACGAAAATATGGCGTTTGCGGCAAGCCCGGATATAATGCGCGCATTTATAAAAAAGCTGTAAATACGTCTAGCGAAAAAAAATCCGATTAATTTGAATTAATTTAATATGTTGTGGTTAATTAATTTAAGTTTATTGTTGCAAGGTGGTAAAAATTGGCTCGCTCGCTAGTCTGGCTCGCTCGCTGATCCGAGACGTTATTACTTTTTAGTAATTAATTATATTATTATCGATCCTAATTTTTATTATTATTTAAAAGGTTATTATCTAGGTCTTTACGATAAAAGTTGAAGTTATATATAAGTTGTTAACTTATATAATCGTTATATTCGTTTTTAAAATACTATATTATCATTTTTAAGCTATAATCTTTTACTATTTTACGATTTATTCGTTTAGCTTTTTACCAGACTTCGAAACTTGCTTAAGTTTTTCACGGTACCTTTGTTAGGTATTAATTAGTAGCCTGTCGTCGTACACCTTCGTGGACCTAGCCAACCTAACGTATTATTTTCGTAAGTTTTTCCTTAATGTCAGACATAAGCGTGTATTCAGTATTGGGGTTAAAACGTGGTGTTGTTCTCTTGTGTGTTGTCTTGATCGCATGATCAATCAATGTTAGATGTCCTGGTATGTCCATACAAATGGTGTGGCTGGTAAGGTCTCCACTTATGATCCCATACAATCTCCGATACTTTCGCTACACGCCATATTCCTAACAACTACCAGTTATCTGACACACCCCCTTAGAGTTTGCTTTTTTTGATAGCAGATCCTGGATATAAAATATTAATTAATAAAAATGATCCTCGAATTTTTGTAAATCCTTATTAGACAATTCCCGAACTTTACGTTCCTGTATTTTGGCTTTAATATCCGTTAACCTTAATTATTAAGTAAATTGCCTTAACGAAGTAACAAGGAGGGCTTCTGTTAACCTATTTGCAATTATGTCGTTCGTTAAAGTATATACTATTTTAATCTTTCCATAAATTACTTTCTATCGTAACTAATAATTATAAATATTTATATACCTTAATTTCGTTTGTAATAGGGTAATATTTACGTAAACAAGCCTAATCGTCTGCTTGTTATTATATTAGATAGTGATAGTCAAAGTATCGAATTAAATTCCGAGCTTTTTAACCAGCCGAAATACGTATATAACCTTTTTCGCGGCTTAAGTAAATATCAATAATTCCGTTTTTATTATAAAAGTAATTATTATATCTTGCTTACTAACGCGCTATCCGATGGTACCGCCGAATAGACGTATTACGTAAGCCTGGGAGCTTTTTTGATCGATCGAATTGTTGGCAAAGGAAGCGTCGCTAGCTACCTCGAAGGTATCTGTTCCGCCGTACTTTAAAGTATGGTATTTCGTATCGAGAAGATATCGGATAAGTCGATTTGCTTTAGTATAATGTTCGGGATTTGGATTTATGTTGAATCTTGCTAGCTTAAAGGCTGTAAAGGCGATATCCGGACGAATAATAATTACGGCGTATAATACAAAGCCGATTTTTTTTTATATACCTTAATGGAGTAATTAAAGGCGATTTCCTAACTAAGAAGTAACTTTTTATTTTTTATGGAAATATCGGCTCGACCAGAATTTACTTCCTTTTTAATTAATTTAGCTAGCTTGTTAACGTATAACGATTATAAAAGCTATATCCGACGTTTCGATCGATTTCGGATTATTTTAATTTTTAAGAACTATTAAAATTCGTCTTCTTTAATAAGTTAATACTTTATTTTGAGCTGGTTAATTGCGGCGTTAATAGCTTTTTCGCGTTCCTTTTGTATGCGATAACGATATTATCTATATAAAGGAATATAAGGATATTGTTTCGCGCGAAACAGCATAACTTGTAAAGGACAAAAATGAAACCTAGCTAAGTAAGTATTTTTAATAATTCTTTTTGCTATAATAAAGGAAATTCTTTTATTCCGTAAACAGGGGTTTAAGTAATTACAAAATAATTCCCGGTTTCCGGTACTTTAATAGCATCTTTATATAGATTTTCTTATCGAACTTTGCATTAACGAAAGCATTTACTACGTCGTACTGGATTAATTTTAGATCGAAACGCGCAGTTATCGTAATAAAGGTTTTAAAGGATTTTTTAGTAAAAATAAATACATAAGTATTTTCGTACTTCCTTTAAACCTGTTAATTATTTCGTATTATTAAACGTACTTTACATTTTAGGAAGTTACCATGTTTATCGAACTTATAAACGTATACCCACATATAATCAAGCAATTATTTTCCGTTAACCTTTTTGCCGTTACATTCTGTCCACGAACTTATTTATTTATAACTGTTTAAATGGTCCTTTTCTGCTTTCCGAAACTCGTTTCTTATAAGGTAGTCTCGTAATTTTTTATGTGTTTCAGGAGCTGGCGGAAGATTTCTTGGATAAATCTTCCTTCCTGCGTATAACAAGCGTTTGATTTAATTATATTCGAAAATATTAACCTAAGCTTTTATCCTTATATTATTAAAGTGGCGATACGGACAGTTTACCATCCGGGCAATTTATACCTTACTTACTTGCTTTCCATGCCTTAACCCTATTACCAAGCTTAGGCGTTTTGCATTAAACGTAGCCTTCCAGTTCGAGGTACGGCATATAACTCCGGAGTTTGGGATTTTATTAATACCTTCGCGTTTCCTAAGGACGGCGTTAAAGGCTGCTTTCTCCTTTAAAACCGCGGCATTTCGAATAATAGCAGCCAGTAGGACAACAGGACGCGGAGGAATGGAATCGGGCGTTAGATAAAGAGCGAAATAAGCATCGGTATAAAGTTAATTAGGTTTATACGAATTAGATTCCTTAAAGTATTTTTTACTTTATTCGAATTTACCACGTTTTTGCTTTTAACAACGCTATTCATACCTACCTTTAATAGCTGCGTTATTTCTTTATCTTTTTCGTAAACCATAGGTTTAAATTCGAAACGCGAACCCTTTAAGTATTTGATTTCATCTAATAAGCGTCGTAATTTGTCCTTGGTTACTTTAAAAACGTCCTTTTTATAGTTCTTTAAGTTATTACTAAAGGTACTTTCTTTATCGAAAATAACGTCCCGAGTTATTACCACCTTATTCGTTAAAAGATTCCAAATATAGTAAATATTCGATAATTAATATCTTACGAGGTAATTAATCCAGGCTTTTAGGTCGAGCTTTTGCTTTTTATTTTGCTTACGCTATACGCTTTTTATTAAGGCGTAAGCTTTACAGCTATAAACTCGAAGATAACTTAAACGGGGTTTTCGGTCGGTAATTATTATCCCTTCCCTATATATCTGGTAAATGTAAAAACGTTTATACGGCGTTAGCTAATTAAATATATATTTGGGGGTCCGGTTATATAGGTAAATTGCAGCGCGGTAAATTTTTACCCCAAGAAAATGCGGTACTTTTGCCCCTTTTTGCATACAAATCGCCTTTACTTTAATTACATCCCTTAAGCGTTCGGCGCCTCCGTTTTGCGCTTGCGTATCAGATGCCGAAAGCTCGATTCGAACTTTTCTTTTTAGGTGTAAGTAATTTCGGACTTGGTGCTTTTTGCCGTATAACTTGTTATCATATTTAATAACTTCTGCCTTATAGTTGTAACTTTCAAAATTGCGAATATATGGTTTAATGTTGTTATAATTATTTCGGCTTTTCTCTCGTTAAGGTACCAGTTCCAGATATAACCTGAAAAACGATTAGTAATAAACATGACGTTATCCGTACGGTCGCCGTCTTCTTCTAGGTCTTGAAAGTTAATAGCTAATCGCGTTCCTGGCCTTAAGGGTGGGCTTCGGCAAGTTCTACGGTTTAGGCGCTTCGCTTTTCCGTACCCGCAAGCATTACATTTAATAATGGTAATTTCGTTTTTTTTTTTTTTTTTTTTTTGGCGTTTCTGCTTAGAGTCCTTAATTTTTACCCCCCGAAAGTGGCCTACGAGGTGATTAAGAACTTCTGGACCTGGGTAAGTAAGCCTCAGATGCCATCGTCGAATATCGGCAGTATTCGGAGGTCGTTCTGTCCATGAATTAAATTTCTTCCGTCGGATAAAGAACGCTTTCCGGATTAACTGGAATGGCAGATATTTGAATATTATTTAATCATATCTTTCGGTTAGCTGTCCGATAATCGAATCGTCTTTCCAACGTAAGTAATTATTAGTGCTTTTATAGTTTTACTAAAGCTTTTATTTTATTTTTTTAGTAACCGTAATAATATTAAGTTGCAGGCGAAACCTTCGCAGTACGTTACATTTTATAAACGTATTAATCGAAAGCTATTTGAGCTTTCGAATCGGATGTTTACTTTTCCGTATCCGATGATAGGAACAACTGTATTTCCAACGTAAACATAATCTCCTAAAGGTGTTGATCTAAAATTTAAAAATCTGCTTATTTCGTTAAAGATATAAAAGGTAGTTTTCGAATCCAGAATAGAAAAGTTCTTTAACGAATAGGTAGTTGCTTTAAACGTTACGAGGAATATCAGGAATATAACCTTGATAGTACCTATCCGGCGTCTTAGTTACTCGGATTTCCCAGGTGGTACCTTGAGATTTAGTCTTTTGATTTCTTCTATTAGGCCTACCATTATTTTGATCCGTTTTGTAACTAATCGCTATAAGGTTTCGTTCGGTTCCTAGTCCTCCGGTGCTTTATTTTTGAAGACGAATAAGCAGGCGGATAATTCGTGGAAACCCAGGTATGTAGGGCAGGTAGGTCCTATAGGGTTCTCGTCGGTAATAGCGCGCTTCCGCTTTAATTCCGATAACTTACCGCTTCGGCCTTTGCCCCTGCCGGAGCCTTTAGTATTTCTTAAGGAAAAAGTAATTAATTAGGTTTATGTTTTGCTGGTATCGGATAAAGCGTCGTCGGTTTCGGGGTTAAAATTATTTGTATTTTCGAATATAATTACGAAAGCGCTTTAAATAAATCGCGGGCGAATTACCTTAAATTGTAAGAAAGCATAATCCCTAAGTTATATTGCTATTTCCCGGTACTTTAAGGTCCTAGATTTAATTTGTTCCCGATAGGTTATTCTAAAGCTTGTAATTTAATTATTAAAAACGTCGTTAAAAGCTTCCTTTAAGTCGTTTGCCGGATTTTGTACATCGTTAGCTTCTTTAACGCCTTTATCTTATGCGTTCGATATAGCTGTTTTTTATTATGTTACCTATGTTCCGAAATCGTTTAAAAGCTTAATAAGTAACTTAATAATTATTCGGTATCTTTTTTTGGCTTTCGGCTTTAATCGTTCTTAATAAATAATGCCAGTTTCCTTTAAATTGCTATATTACTTATCGAAGGTTTTTGTCGGTTTGTAAATCGTAAGTCGGTAATTCGGTAATACCAAAGATAAGATCTAGTTCGTTAATTTCTTTATGTTTTTCCGGTAATCCTTATATTCCTGATTTTCGTATACGTGAACGGCCTAATCCGCGTTATAATTAAGTTTGCCTTCGGTGGTTATCTTTATTACGTAATTCGGTTTTCCGCCAACTTCCACCGGTTTAACGGTACCTGATACGACGGTTATACTATCGGCGGTAGTTTCGGTTGAAATGTTTCGAGTAATTCGTGGCTTGGCTTTTTTCGGGTAGTTCTTGAACTTTGGCTTCGTAGGTTAGATAAGCCATGGTAATTTCTAATTTGGGTTAATGTAGTCCCATAGATCTAGGGCTGTTACTTTGGTTTAGAATTCGTTATCCCATAGCTCCTAATGCTTAGGGGCTACATAAAACGTCTTTTCTGCAGTAGTTTTACTTATTATGACTGAAGGTCGCTTGCCATTATAATCGTGATATCGGTGTCAAAATAAGACTGAGACTTTTAATTGTCAGATATAAGCGTATATTCAGTATTGGGGTTAGAACGTGGTGTTATTTTATTATGTGTTATCTTGATCGCATGATTAATTAATGTTAGATATCCTGGTATGTCCATATAAATGGTATGGCTGGTAAGGTCTTCACTTTTGATCCTATGCAATCTCCGATGCTTTCGCCACACGCCACATTCCTGACAACTACCAGTTATCTGACACTTAAAAGAAAATTTATTTCGTAAGATCGTTAACTTCTTTATGGAAAATTTCGTATTTCCGATTTTTATAAATATATTTATAAATTCCTAATTATAAGCTTATTTGCTTTCGGTTATCATTTTAAAGACCTTCGTAGCATAACTTATAAGGTTAACTTTCTCAAATATATTATCGAAAATTAAGGTATTATTTCGCGTTTAGGGACGAACTCGTTTTTTCGGATATAAAGTTATATCGAATTTTATAAATCTAACAACCTACGAATGTAACTAATCAGGATCGATAAAGTCTTAAATATTAAGCGCGTTCGCTTTAGATTAACATTTGCCTTTAAAGCGATTCTAATCCTTAAATCCTTAATAAATAATTTAAAATATCGATTATACGATCGTTATTATTGCTATTAAAATATATTAATGATTTGTACTAATATACAGCTTATATCATCTTAATAATAATTAATCAAGTTATATTTTACGCTAATTAAACGAATAAGACTTTTAATTATTAGATATAAGGAACATCAGTTATGTTATTATATTAGGCTAGGTACGTATGCTGTTGTACGCGTACAGCGTTAAGTAGCTTAGCCACGAAACATGTATGGGCCAATTATTAGGTGACCTTTCCGTATATAGGGTGCGCTACGCATCCCCCAGCTAGCTGACAACTTTTATATCCCGTGAGCTTTTATATAAGACGTTATCGGTATTATTATTATTATATAACTTAAGGTACTATACTACTCAATCGGATAGTTTTTAAGACCTCGTAATAATTAATCTAAATAACTTAACTATAACATATTTAATAAATTAAATCAATCGTATTCCCTTTCGCTAACTATATTTAAAGCTTTCTAACAAATGTAGGCATTATATGTCAAATATAGGGGACATCAGTTATGTTGTTATATTAGGTCAGTTGCAGGTGCTGTTGCACTCATACAACTTTAAGTAGCTTAGCTCCGGAACATATATAGGCCGATCAGTAGGTGATCTTTTCGTATATGGGGTGCGCTAAGCACCCTTCAGCTAGCCGACATTATATTAATGCCTCCCGCGGACTCCATATTACCATTCCTTCCTATTAACCTTCATATGACCGATTACTATTTAACGCCTCCAAGTTAATATTAACCCCATTTGTACGAATTAAAGCCGACCGACTAATAAAACTATTATTAACCGCATTCTTTACTTAAAATACGCGATTATTACTTGTCCGGCTTCAATACGTTATGTAATACGCTACGAAACGTATAGGAGAAGGTATATTATAAGACGTATTATAAGACGCGTTACTAGCGCGTCGGGGCTACAAGGCGCGTTATAAAACGCGCTATAGGATGTATTATATATCGTAATTTCGTAATAATAAAATAATTCTACGCGATTAAAAGATTAAATATACGTTTAAGATAAAAAAGATTTTTACCCGATAAAAAGATAATATTAAAAAGTCTTTATTAATAACTATTAAAACTAACGATAGTAAAACGGTTAAAAAGAAGAAATAGTAATACGGCATCCGCGGCAAAACTTAATATAATACATGCACTTATTTAAAAGCTTTAAATACGGTTAGCGAAAGAGAATACGATTGATTTGAATTATTTCGATACGTTGTAGTTAAGTTATTTAGATTAATTATTACGAAATTTCAAAAACTATCCCGTTCGATGGTGCATCCGATTCGGTAGTATGATACGTTATATCATTTTAACAATTGTTAACTAATTAATATATACGTAAATTAAATGGATAAAACTTTTATTTATTAAATATAAAAGATATTAATTACGTTGTTATATTAGGCCAGTTATAGGTGTTATCGTACGCATGTAACGTTAAGTAGCTTAGTTATAGAACATATATATGCCGATTACAAGGTGAGCTTTCCGTATACGGGGTAAGTTACGCATCTTCTAACTAGCTGATAATATCGCTTTTTACGAGTACGCTGTAGCTTTTTTGCTTTTTATATAGCAAAAGCCCGTTAATATACTTAAAGGGCGATTAGTATTAATTATAACGAAAATTAATGTATATAGGTAACCTGTTACCGTTTTCACCCTTTCAAGAGTAGCTAAATCTCGCTTAACAAAATTAAAGCTTTAGCCTTTCGCGAATAACGTACCAGATAAGCTCGTGTTGCGTAGCCACTGCATCAAAAGACTGTATTAATAAGTGCGCACTTATTGCGCTACTTATCTGACAGCTCGCGGCTCGTTTTTTAGCACCTCGCGATAATAAAGGCAAATAAGTTAATCATAATATATTACATTAATTTAAATTAGTCGGATTTTTTATTGTTAAATATATTTATAACTTCCTTATAAGTACGCGTATTATATGCGTGCTTGCTATAAACATTACATTTCCGTTCCTTTATTTTGACCCTTTTACGATGATTACCTTTAGCCGTTATTAGCTGCATTTTTTTATCATTCTTTTCCTTTTCGGCCAAAAAGCTTGTCCTTTTTACATAATAAATATCACTCTTTTTTTTAAAAGCGTTAGTTTAAATTTTCCGACATTTGTTTAAATTATGATTCGTTTCGCGTAATTAGGCGGTTTCTTTCCGAAAAAGAATAACTTCGTATAAAAGTAATGCGTTATTTTTTATTAAAAAATTAACCGATTCGACCATTTTTATTATCGAGTTACCTTAATAATTTTTATTCTTTTTTTTTTAAATAACGTCCTTATTTTATTACTTTCCGAATATTTTAAGGGTTTTTATAAAAAAGGAAAGAATAAACTGACGGCAATAAACGGCCAAATAATCGGAATAAGTATAACCGGAAGAATTTTAATTTCGGAAAAAACGTTGTTAAAATCAAATAAAATAAGTTTAATTTTCGCTAATTCGGGTTTAATATTATTAGACGTTATAGCGGTTTTAAACGTATCGTAAAACCTCGTAAGGAAATGTTTTTTTTTAATATAACTATAATAATATGATATTAAAGTCTGAATATAAAATAAATAAGTACGTTTTAAAATGAAAAAGAAAATACGTCGAAAAGTTAAAGCCGATAAAGAAATACGCGGGTATATTAAAAAGAATTCATTATTCGCAGAGTACTTTTCGAATTCGATTAAATAATAACTTTTATAATCGTTAAAAATGAAAAAAGGTTTTAATCTTTTCATACGCATTTATATATATTTATTATATAGTAATTGAAAATTAATATAAACTTTTACAGATATTTATATTAAAATATAACTATAAAACAATTAAAATAAGTTTTTCCCAATAATATAATAAATAGTAATCAAGCGTAAATTCGCAAATTAATAATTTAAATAATTTTAAGGTATTTCCGTTTATTTTATTACGTGTATTTAATTTTTTTAACGTTTATAATTATTATACCCGATATTATAAAAAGTTTTATTAAAAAATTCGTTTCGTCGAAATTATAAATAACTCTTTTTATAATCCTGTATTTTATAATTATAACTCGAATAAGTTCGAATTATTTATAAAATACTTTTAAATTTTCGTATAATATTTTTCAAAAATCGATTTTTTAATTTAAACCTATTTATAATTTTTTGAGTTATCATACACCATTTAACACTTATTTAATTTTAATATGTATTATAACGCGTTAAGTAAGTAATAAATTTGCTATATTTTTAACATGTTAAAGCCGAACAGGAAACGTTCGCGTATTTAGGCTAAAACATTAATCGATAATCTACTCTTTTTTTTTCTTTTTTTTTTTCGTAAATCGGAGATAATATCGGTTCGGGCGCGTTTATTATAATATCGGGCTTTAAAGGTCGTTTTAAGTAATATTTATATAAAGTTAAACTTTTTAAAGTTAAACTTTAAGGTTTATTTTTTAACTTAGATAATTAAATTTATTTTAAATTCTTTTATAAAATGTTTCATAATATTAATATTACTAATAAATTAATAAAGACAGATAGTTAAAATATTAGTAAAAACGAGCAGTAAGCTTGTTTAAGCCGCAAGCTTATCTAGTATATTATCTATAAAGTAAATTTTAATTTACTTAATTACTTAATGGTTCTTAGGTATTAATCGGTTACCTTATCAAGATCAGGCCTTATTTTTAAGGTTGTGGCTGCGCCTGCGGCGCAGCTGTGGCTAGGGCTTTCCAAAAACCTGTAGCTCGAAGTACCGACCCACAAAAGGTCCATAAAAGTACCCACAGAAAACACAAACCTCAAAAATACGGCCTAACATTAAGTTATAATTTTTTGGCCTTATTTTATACGTTCCCATACAAAATTTTGGAAACCTTTCTTAAAAACTCCCAAATTAAATAATAATTAAAATTAATTATAAAATAATAAAAATTATAAGGATATATAATTTTGAAAGGGCTTTTTAACGGTATATATAACTTCCCAGTCGGGGTTGCTTTGGCGGAGATATTTAAGATCTAAATCAAAATTCTCATTCTGCATATACCTTCCAACCGGAACGCCCTCATAGCTGCGACAACGCAACCACCGCATGCAACATTTTGCCATGGACCTTCCAAGGGTAATTCAGTATGGGAGAAGCCCGTACAGCTATTCTTTTGGCCGTACGGGTTGTGGTTGTTGCGTTGCAGCTAGGAGGGCGTTCCGGTTAATCAAATCCGGGACCTTCTTAGGGCTACGACGTAACAACCATAACCCGTACGGCCGAAAAACTTGATATACGGGCTTATCCCATACAAAATATGCATGGGAAACCCGGTGCACGATAATACGACCGATGGTTGTTGCGTCGCAGCCATAAGGGCGTTGCGGTCGCCCATTTCCCAGCTTTAAACCTAGCCATATTGGCTATAATTACCATCCAAAAAAATCGAAAAAAATTCCTGTATTTATATGAGCTTATATTCGACGCGTATAAATAATATCAAACTTACCGGACTTAAATTAGGTACATAATGATTCCTTTTACTTTAAAAGGTTAATTTTATTCGAATAAATAAAAGGAATTAAGAGGAGATTCGACGATTTTGGTAGGGATGTACAGAACGAAACCCCTGTTCGCATAACATGAACTCAGGCCTCGCTGGCTCGTTACGGGGATTTGGGATTTGATTGGTTAATTTTTAGCGTAATACAACAGTACTTTGGAAAACGAGCCAGCGAGGCCTAAGCTAGCTAAGGTAACTTCCAAGGGTAATTTAGTATGGGAGAAGCCCGTCCACCTATTCTTTTGTCCGTACGGGTTATAGTTGTTACGTCGCAACAAGGAGGGCGTTCCGGACTTAATTAACCCCAACCTTCTCACGGCTGCGACATGACAACCACAACCCGTACGAACAAAAAAATAGCTGGACGGGCTTCTCCCATACTGAATTACCCTCAGAAGGTTCATGGTAAAATATTAAAAGCAATAATTATTACGTCGTAACAAAAAGGGCGTTCCTGACTTAATCGACCCCAACCTTTTTACGGCTGCGACGTAATAACCATAACCCGTACGGCCGAAAAAATTGATATACGGGTTTCTCCCATATAAAATATACTTAGGAAACCCGGTACACGATGATGCGACCGGTGGTTGTTGCGTCGCAGCCATGAGGGCGTTACGGTCGCCTATTTCCTAAACCTAAACCTAGCCATATTGGCTGCAATTGCCACCTAAAAAAATTTAAAAAAAGAAAATCCTGTACGTATATAAGCTTATGTTCGGTACGTATATAAAGTTTTATATTTATCGGCTCTAATTTGGTTGCGTAATTATTTCTTTTTATTTAAATCTTTACATTTTAAAAAGAAATAAAAAGAAAGTTGATAATTTTAGTGGGAGCGCCCAGAACGGACCCTCTTTTCGCACAACTCCAACCCAGGCCTCGCTGGCTCGCTACGGGGATTTGGGATTTAATTGGTTAATTTTTAGCGTGATACAACAGTACATAGAAACGAGCCAGCGAGGCCTGAGCTAGCTGAGGTAATTAATCGGAGGGGTTCGGGATTATCGTAACGGTTAGCCGAGGCGGTAATTAAGCTTCCATATCGTTATTAAACGAAAATAAAAAGTTTTTAACTTTAAAAACGAATTTAAAATCATAATAACTGTATTAAGTAATATAGCAGCTGTAATTATAATATGAAAAAGTATTATTATAACATTAATTTTGTAATCCTTTCATAATAATAATATACCTAACGTCTCGGATAAGCTCGCGGGACAGATAAGCTCGCGGGTTACCTCACTAAAATCAGGCCCCATTTTTGAGGTTGGGGCTGCGCCGCAGGCGCAGCCGTGGCTAGCGCTTTTGATCAAGAAGTAGCTGCAAGGGTTAGATGTATTAACTAAACCTTTTTAAGAAGAAGTTCTACAAAAATAACAAAACCTTAAAAATAAGGCCTAATAGCAAATTATAATTTTGTCGCTTTATTTAATGCCGTCTTATACAAATTTGTAAAAATTATTATTATTAACCTTTGTAATATATGTTAATTATAAAGACCTTAATATTATAACCTATAGAATTTAAAGCAAAATTAAAATCTTTATTTTTTAATATAACTTTGGTTCTAATTAACGCGGGGTAAAAGGTGTTATAGAAAAAAAATAGCCGAAAAAATTAATTAGTACCTGTTATAACCATCTACCTCCCTTAGGCCAACATGATAACAACATAAATTTATAAGCTAAAATAATAATATATAAGGCTTAAAATTACCCGCGATAAATCCCGAGGTATAATTTTTTTCTGATTAACTAAATACGGGTAATTTATTAAAAGGTTTAAGGTATATATAAAAATAACAATAAGATAAATAATTATACCAGCAATTCGTTTTTGTTTAACGAATTTTTACTTTACTTATTTAATAATAACGCGGAAAATAACGGACGGTTTTAATCAGGACCTTTTACCGAATTATTTATAATCTGTATTATAAGATTATAACTTTTTTCCGTATGCAGGATATTACGGTTATCCAAATCCAGATCATCCTTAGCGAATTCGGTATTAAAAGTTACGCAGGTAATTACGTTAAAGCTATTTATAAATTAATTTTCGTTTTTTATTATATCTAACTAATTAAGCCTATCTTTATCGTTAATAATAAATACGGTATCGTTAAAATCGATAAACTTAGTTTTTATAAACTTACGGCCTGTAACCAAAATATCCTCGGATTTTTAACTATCTCTTTTAGCCCGCGATAAATATTTTTTAATAAATTAAAAATTACGAAGCAAAAAATATAAGCGTTTAAGGATTTTGTTACAAAAGTTTTAAGTAACGTAACGCCTATTTGGCGAAAAAGCATAACGTATATAAAATTCGCGTTATAAAAAAATACGATACTTAATTAAAAACGAATCTCGGAAAAAAACAATATTAACGTTATATATATTATTTTTTGATCGTCGGAATTCGCCAGCAAGCTATAAGTTATAATATTCGCTTTTTTAATTAAATATCTTTCATATTTTCTTTTTTAAATTTTATAAAAACTAAATTCGATATTAAAATCGAATTAATAAATACCGGATCTAATATTATAAAACGTAATATCTAATTAAAATAAAATATCTTTTTGCCGTAATTACTTTAACCGGCCTTATAAAAAAGGACCGATAATATCGATATTAACCGTTTAATATAATTAACGTTACCGTATCGTATAATATGCGAAAGGTATAAATAAACTTAAGCTTTTTAAAAAATGCGATAATAATTTTAAAATTCTTTATTAATAAAAATTGCATTATTTAACGGTCGGTTATTATTAATAATCGGATCGAAAAAGTTACCGCCTTATAAAATATTATCCGTATTAAAAATATGACCGGTTTTATAATTAACCGATAAAAAGGCTTTTTTTAATATGCTTTAATTAAAACCACGTCGTTTAAAAAGTAATATATATAAGTTATATTTCCGAATTAAAAGATAAAATACTTACGAATTATCCGTTAAGTTATTTATGTTACTAAATAACGTATTATTAATAAATAACGATAAAAAAAAATTAAATAGATTTTAATCCGTTAACGCGTTTTAATTAAAACCTTACGATAATTTCTTTATTTATCTAACATAATTAAAATATTTAAAAATTATATTATACACGATAATCTCGAACTTGGTAACGGTTAACCGGGAATATATATATTTAATAAATTCGGTAAGCTGGGTCTTCGAAAAAAGGTTTTTAATTAATAAATTCCTGATAATTCCGTATACGTTAAACGTTTTTTTTATAAATAATTTATATTAATTGCGCAATTTTTACAAAAATAACGTAAATATGCGAATATTATGTATATAAAGGATAAAAGGTTTAAATAAGTAAAATTTCGGCGATTTTTAATATAATTACGTTATTTTATTAAAAAATTAACGATTTACCTTTAAGGTTACTTACGTTATATATGCCCTATTAATATTATTAAGTTAATAAATACGTATAAGCGTAAGCAAAAAGTTTATTTATATATAAAACAAAACGGGAACTGAAAAACGTTACCGTTTTTTATTATATGGATTAACTATTTCGGTTTAACTGGCCTATATTTTCCGGATATAACTAGTTATTTTTTGATTTTTATGAATAAAATAAAAACGTTCGGAAAATTAATAAAATTGCTTTTTTTTAAATTTATATACTTTTTGGAAAATCTTTCAATAAGCGCTATAAATATTATTAATAATGCCTTTATTTTCGTCGATTACATTTAACGAAATAAAACGGCGTTTATTATACGGTATACGTTTTAATTTAAGAAAGTTTAAGAATTATTATTTATTTTATTTATAAAACGTATTAATAAAAACAAAAAATAAATTCCGATTAATATTAATTACAAATTAACGGAAAGTATTAAGCAATACCAAATATTATTATAACGTTTCGTAAAATTATTTTATTTTATAATATTAATTAAGATAAAATATAAATTACTTTAACCTTTTTTTAAAAATATAATTATAACGACAAATAATAACGGTAATAAGATTTCGTATAATAAAATTATATCGAAACGTTATATTACGGCTATAATTTTAAATATTAAAGTTATCGTATTAAAATATGATATTATTTTGTTATATTTAACTATAAAATATAACTTATCTTAATTAAAATTATAATATTGTAAAAAAAATAACGTAATTACTTTTATTATTTTTAATAACCGGGTTACGTTTTAATTTAACGTATAATAATTTTCGTAAATATTTAACCTTTTTAATATATTAATCTTATTTCGTAATAATCCTAAGGATAATAAAAGCTTATTTAATAAATAAGGCAAATAACTACCGTTAATTTTGGAAATAATTTAAATTATAATAATTAAAATTATAAAAAAAGGATACGTAAAAACGTTCGGATCGTTATTATTACGAAACCGCTTTACTTTCCGTTTCGTATTATACGATTATTATTTTTTAAGGTATATATTTATTTAATTTAAAAGCTTAAATTAATTAAGGGTTAACGTTTTTATAAATTATTTACCTTCGTTTAAGGTAATATAAATTATTTTAATTTCGAATAATAAATTTTCCGGTAATCGGCGGAACTTAAGCCTTTTTACGAGAATTATAAGTTTCCCGTATAACGTATTATAATATTTATTAATAATAAGGTTTTAATTAATAAAAGTTATAAATTTTTATTAATTTTCGTATATTAATAACTTATTACATATTCGTTTTTTTTAATACGTTAATTCACCGGTTAATTTAAATAATTAAATTAATAATTCGGTTATTATTTTTATAAAAAACTTAATTACGGATAAAATTTTTAAACGTTATATGCGATTTTTTATGTTAATTTTAAAAATTTATTATACGTGTACGTATATTCTTTTTTAAGGGCGCAAATTGGTAAAATTGGGCGAATTCGGATTCGTCGTATTCAGAAAGTAATAATAAAAACGCGACGGGCTTAGGCTATAGCTGTTATATACGCTGGGGTCTAAAAGTGGCAAACGGGTTTTAATTAAAACCAGAATAATATTAATAATAAGCCATAATCGAAATAACCGTATAAATATATATATATAATTACAAAAGATATTTTATTATTAAGTTATTACAGATTTCCCTTTTTTGAAAAAGCAAAAGAATTATACGGACCCCTCTTTCGCATAATATCAACTCAGGCCTCGCTAGCTCGTTACGGGGATTTGGGGTTTGATTGGTTGATTTTTAGCGTTGTGGAGCAGTACTTAAGTAACTTCGAAGAAAATGGAGAACGAGCCAGGGAGGCCTGAGCTAGCTGAGGTAAGTAGTCGGTCGCATACGGGTTTGGGGGACCAAAAGCAAACTAGCGTCCGTAACAAGCCTTGATATAATATATGCATTTGTTAGAAAGCTGTTAATACGGTTAGAGAAAGGGAATACGGTTGATTTAAATCAATTGGATATGTTGTGGTTGAGTTATTTGGATTGATTGTTACGAGGTGCCAAAAAGTGTACAGCTCGCTTGTGTAGTACGTTATACTTAACCTTTCCGTTAAAACTCTTTTATTTAATTACGACATAAAAGCTTTCGAGGTTTTAATATACGGCGAAAAAGCTTTTTACGGAAGTTAAATATAAGCTTTGGCGTAAAAAAAGCCCTATCGGAAAGCTTTATAATATAATTATTACTATTTACTGCTTTCATAAGCTTACTTATATAATTCGCGTAATCTAGGAAGATTATAGCTTAATATTTAATAACTTACGTATTAATGTTAAAAAGCCCTTAAATATAAAGCTCGATAATAACATACGGTAGTTATCATAATATTATATAATCCGTCGTACTTAAATTTTCCGTTTTTCTTTAAATAAATAAATTATTTAATATCGTTACGAATAAAAAATAAAAGAAATACCGGCCGGCGCGGCAAAATACGGCGCGGCGTAAAAAAAACCTTTCCTAATTTAATAAAAAAAATAATTAATTAATTACGATTAGTACGTTTTTAACGTTACGGCGGATATCTTAAAGTATTACAAAAACTATATTAAAACCCTTAAAGGAAACGGGATTTAACGTAAGCATAAAAATAGGTAAATTAATTCGTACGGCAACATATAAAATATAATTCCAACCTTCGAATTTTTTTTTAAACGCTTTAAAAAATATAAAAATTACGAAAGCGAACTTTTTAACGGATAATATTTACGCGTAAATATTAACTTAACCTGGAAAAAGCTCGACGAATATTATAATAAGGTAAAAAAAACGCCTATATACGTTACGGCCTTTACTTTATATCTTATATATAAGTAATTATAATTCGAAAAAAGCTAAAATAATTATCCCGAATAGATTTAACGCGCGAAATAACAAATTAACGATATATAAAATACGGGTTATCGTAATATAAATATAACGCGGTAATTAATAATTAAGTTACTATATAAACGTATAAAACGTTTTTATAATACCATTTAATCATATTTCGAATTATTATAATATAAAATTACAGTTTTTACTTTAAACTTAATTAATAACGTAATATAACCGTTTAAGGATAACTTTAACGAATATACGGTATAGTACGAAAATTTTGAATTTAAAGACTACGAAATATAAAACCTTTTAAATTATTAACGCCGTAAAAAAGCCTGATATTTACGCTTTTCGTAAATATCGTTCGATTTTTTATACGATATAGCTTATATTAGTAAAGTATAAACGTTTATTTTTAATAATAAGTTAAATACTTTCGGCTTTACGTAATCGTTTAAACGTTATAATAATCGAAATTTATTAAATATTACGTTTGTGTGACGGCTAAGGGGTTTAACCAACTATTAAACCTAGTCGTACGGTTTATGTTGGCAGTAATGTCGTGAGAAACTGAGCAATGATACGTTTAATAATCACGTTTGGTAATAGCAGATTGTTAAAGGTAATCTGGGTAACCAAGTTGTATTACAAGCTGGTGATTTATCTAAATTATGGTAACGAGTGTATATATCTTTATCTTGGCTTAAGGTGCTTAAGCGGCTTAAACCCTTAAGGCCGTTAAGCCCTTTAAGCCCGTGTGACAGCTTAAGGAGCTCAAATAGCTTGGCGCTTTGAGTCCTTTAAGCCAGTTACGTAACCTCTTAGCTTAGGTCGGGGCCAACTCCCTTAGGAGGTCCGACCGTTTGTGTTGTAGCCAAGACCGTTAGGTCATAACAGTTTGTAACATAAAACAGGGTTATTAAAATCCTTTAATTTTATATTCACATTACCGGAGGAAATACGCCATTTATTAAAACTTTAACATATAAACGATAAAGTTATCCAGAAATGGGCAACAAAGTGGCTTAACGAGGTTACCGACGAAAAAGGTTAAGATCTAAAGGATAATAAAGAAAAAGCCGAGTTACCTTAAGGGTAGCTAGTTAATATAACCTTAACACCAACAGCCAAGCCCGTGGTACGCCTTGACGTCCATTATATCCACTGCGTGGCCATCCATTTGGGAAAATCCCTATATCCATCCACTGAAATTATGTGGCGGTGGATATGCTGCAATCCATTCCACTGGGGTGGTAGGTGGAGTGGATTGCGTTGCTTTCAACTCTGACCCCAATTCTCATTAAGACGGAGTGAGGCACGGGACTGAGTGTCAAGGGCAGTATCTCTCACAACAACCGTTGAAGCCGTGAGTTAATCACACCTGACCTACCCTCGTCCCCATGTGAACCATATGATTAACTCCGGAGCGACGAATATGGCGTAGATTGTTTACGCCATCGACGGTAAGATCATCAGGTAGCGGCTGCGGAACGAAACGACGGCGGAGCTCTTGTTTGTTGATGCTGGAGGTATCATCAAACGGGCTTAGTGCGTAAGTTTTCACGGCGAATAAACCAGAACACAAACCACCAGGGAAGGAAGCAACCACACTAGAAAGGCTTAGACGGTCACCACTATATAATGGGGTTGGCATCTGGAGTTTCTGGGGATGGTATCCTGACAGAAGTAAATCTGGCAGCAGGCAGGTCAAATAAGAATTTTTTATCCATAGAAGATTGCCTATACGTGTAACTCACTTCCAAGTGTCCACATGGCCGCAGCAGGAAACTCGTAAACGGTAGCATCGATATTCCTCCCGCGTTAAATAAGTACCTACATCATCACCACCACGACATTCAACCGTAGTGAACGCCTGCCATATATTTGCCACCTGTCGCGGTGATTGCAGCCAAAGGTACTTTTGCGGGTAACCGCAATATTTCCTCGCATTTGCAATCAAAACCGACTCAACTCCCGTGCAACTTCCTTTCTCAATATTGAGCAGCTTCTACCGAGGTGCCCTCAACCTGAGCAACGATGGATCAACCAAGGACTGGGGTGGCGGCCAAGTGTGGCAACCCTCAGTGCAAGACGCCTGTGCTGAATGCAAGTAAGCCCGTTACTGCTGCAGTTCCTGGCAAAAGGAAAATTGGAAAGACCACAAACCCTTTTGCAATCATGTAACCAGCAATGGGGCCAGCTCTGTGTCCATAGCCACTCCGGAATATTGCGTGAAGATCGCAGCACATGACCCCAAAGCTCAGTCTCTAGCTAGTGCCATCGGACTCAGACTCCAAACGGCCAATTGCGGATTTCAGCGTCTCTGATCAGGCTCTAGAGAAAACACCGATGGGGCATAAATAAGGAAGCTGACTAGGTGGCAGTAGTAAGATCAGTTGACGGAGGCACTATCATATCTCAGCCTCGCGGGGATTGGCATAGAAGGCGTCAGTCTCGGATCCCAAATTTTGCGGTCTTGAAAGTTCTTCTACCGTGAAGGCATCATGCAATACAGAAGGTCATGGGCAATAGTTATACAGCTATAGCTTATAGTTACTATGTGTCACGCAGGGCAGGGGAGCCTCAAGAACGGAAGAGCTGGAGTAATTGATTTCCATATGTGAAGAAACGCGTTGCAATTCTTGTGTTCTAGATGATCTAGGTGGGAGGTGTGCTACATAAACCGAATTTTTATTTGCCACCACATATATCACAGCACCATATGAAGATGACTGAAGGGCGGACGGTAAGAATCCATCTGAGGTTTACAACGATCCAATAAATTGTGCCATCATGAATGATTCATTTGGAATGATTTAAAAAAATCAATTAATTACTAGGGGAATAGTTGTGTCTTCCAGAAGATCAACTCAGTTGCCAGAGTAACTATCCCCAAAACTTCAACATTAGAATGAATATGGTTTTATGGAGAGTTAATTTAGTAAAATCTTGACAGAGATAGGTTTAATACCCTTTAAATTTCATGGCCGTAACGGCCTGGGGACTGCACAACCATATCTACACAAGTGTGGGTCATCTCGCCCCTATCCTAACCCCTATTCCGGCAAATATCATGCTCACTCACGATGACCTCATGTTTATTTAATGGGTATCGTATAGCTGCATACAGCAAGAACGCCTTGCCTCGGTGCCCCTGTCTGAGAATATTTCTGCGATTTATCAGGTACGCCCATTCTCCGCGACATTCAGGACTTGTTCAGATTGGCCGTGTGAAACTTATGCTAGAGTGAGGAGCTGGTTCCCGGTGGTGCGCGCGCATTTTCGTCTTCTGGTCAAGTCTCAGTTCACTCCGTTCGTAGTCCTGTATAAAATCTAAGGACTGTTAGCTCAGTTATGCCTAGGAAATCCTTGGATGTCACTTCCTTCTCAGATTCCAGATACCACCAGGTAATAGCGAATAGAGAAATGGATGCTGCGGTGGCTACTGCATAGTTCATACTAAGCGCAGTCACCGGGTAGGTGGGCGGGAAGGATAAGATGACCGAGATGAAGATGACCCAGACAATCGCCACGATATTGATGGGCTTTTACCAGCGTCCGAGCGTAAACGGCCTCTTGTTGATTGAATACTCCTTCTCGTCATACTTCCTTGCTGCAATGACCGCGACGTACGATAGGTCCGTGGCCGGCGCCGTGATACCGAAATACCGTTGATGGTCTGCGTGCTGCCCAGGGCGATCAGGTTTAAGAGGCAGCAAAATATCACGACCGTCCACACACTGTAAAGAGGTGCTGTGTGTAACTTTCCATACGCCGAAGATGCCTTCGCCGCCCTATTAGGGTACGCACTCCGTGGGGCTATAAGCGGAACGCACCTGTGAAAGGGGAGAGCTTCGTCCCTGGCGAGAGCAAAACATGTTCGAGTATCCGAATGCATCGCCCTAATGCCCGTAAATAACTGGACCAAGATAGCCCAGAAACACATAGCAAAGCCCCCACCCTACCGCCGCCATTCATAAGCACCTGAGCGGTAGGGTTGCCCAAGGGCGACAAAAGCACGCCGCCGAGATCGGCGGCACGGAACCCAAAAGCTATATTTAGGAGCCAGCCGAAGAACTAGGAGACCACGATCGCCTGGACAATAGCGACGGGTGCACTCATAGCAGCATTATGCAGCTCTTCCAACATGTGGGCCGTGGTCCGAATCCGGCTGGTTCACTGCACTGCGGTCGCTCGGGTTCCTTAGGAGTCTTGCTGGAGGTGCGCGTCTACCTGCTTGCCTGCCATGGCTCGCATTAATTCAAAATTAGTATGGATACCGACGAGCTGTCTGAGAAGAAGTTTGACTCAGCTTGGGGACATTTTAGTGGCGAAGATACACGGCACGAATATGTAGGCCCACTATAAGGAAGTTCCGCCGTGGCTTTTCGGCGTGGGCAGGGACGGTAGCCATGGGACATGGGGGTTGCGGCGGCTTGCTGCAACACGAAGGTCAAGATAGAAATCACAACTTTTATAAATTTCGTTCAAAGATCAAAGCAACTTCCCATGTACATGTGATCAAGGCATCTGGCTCAACATATAACACTTAGGCGATTCAAGAGCATTGAAGCCGTATCGCCGACTTAGTGGTAGGATTCACGGAGGTTTGAATAACGGAGAACCCACCCCTAATGTCAAGTCTTGATCCCCCGGCCCTGACAGTCGGGACAACTCCTGGCCTGGTGCGCTACATCACTTACAGGACTTCCCTGGGACATCAAAGGGTGACTTGTTGATTCACACACAGGCACCAGCTCATGGACAGAATTCCAGTTTCGCAAGGGCGGAGTCCGGGCATAGTCGATATCGACAACCTCCAGATGAATGACATAGGGTGAAGACAATGTAAGACAGGAAGAGGAAAATTTTCGTAAGGTATACAGTTAGTAATAATGAAACTAGACGAGTTGACCTTTCAATGAGCGTCTATAGTAGTAAAAGTAGTAATAAGAACTCAGTACAACGGGACGAATGAGCATATCTGGTTCTCGGGGAAGGGTTGGGTAGGAGGATAACGATTCGTAAATACCGAGGCGCTCATATCAATCAATACCTTGCCAACAAGCGACGCCAAGCCGTAATTTTCTTGCATGAATGCGAATTGCGACCTCTCGCGTTTCCATTAAGCCCGATTCTTTATAAAGGACGACCGGCGGAAGAAGCGCTGCTCCAGCACCTCGGTGGATAATCGATAGCCTGCCCCCTCCGTACCTGGCGGTCGTCTCGGCAGCCACCGGTGAATATGGAGGTTAAAGAGGATCATCCCCTTTTCTCTTCTCTATCGCCACAACCCCCGCCCCCCCTTAGCCCCTTTTCGACTCGTCACAAAATTTCCCCCCTTTCCTTCATAACGGCGCTTCCGCTCAAGAAGTCAGAACGAAACACAGATGAAAATCACTTTCAATTAGGCACGAGAGACGGCTTGAACACGCATATGCACGCTACCGTCTCCGGCGTCGGCGAGCCGAGCTCGCAATACCATGTAGTCAGCCACTCCGTTACCAAATCCTATACCATTCCCAGCCTTTGAAAAATCTCGTTCCCGTTCATATGACCAAGGATGGATTGTGCTGCACTATCGCTCTATAATCCAGTGAAGGCATTCATCAGGGGGTAAATGCTTCCTTTGTTCTGGTACCCACCACCCTCCTGCGTCACGAGGTTCATAACGCAGGATAGCGAGTTCACCGCTCGACATCTTCCTACTCTATAAGTGCATTCTTGTCTCTGGAGCCACTGCCCCTTTTCCTATGCTTTACTAAGGATGATTCTTAGTTCAAATATCGACCCTTGATTGTTCTTTGTGTTAGTAGGCGGCTAGGATATGCGGAAACTCTGTTACCAAGGCTCTAAAGACCATCTGTCTCACCCTAGGACCGCCGGTACCGCCGTATCCGGTGCATAGTTTTCCTCGTGAGCAGGCATCGCTTACTAATCTAGACGGGAGAGACTAGATCTCTTGGGTTACGGGAAGTTCTTAATTCTACCAAGACGGTGTCAAACCCAGGAGAACGTGCTCAGTCGTTTTCTGCCGTCGCCCATCTGCTTTACTAGGCAACTCTATGCGTGTAGTTTCCAAGGCCGAAGCTTCTTCGTGTTCGGTGCATTAGCTGTAAGGGGGCAGTCTCCTCAACGGTAACGCTCCAAGTAAAACTCGGATGCTACGGGTATGGGTAGGCACGCCCTTGGAGATGAAGTCATGTCTTTCGGGTTCGTAAATTATATCCATTTGGGATCGGCGGGGACCGGCGCGGGTGGGCTGGTGGATGCATGTTTCTTTCGTGATATTCAGGTATTCGTGGATATATGGTGGCATGGCTTTTAATATTCTGAACCGGTTGGATGTGATTAGGGTGTCATTGCGGAGGCAGGACGCAACAAGGCCAGAAGCTTTTCATTCCAGGTACACAAAGTTGTCACTATGAATAGATGCGCAATTGGTCGGAAAGAAATTCGAAATGTAGGAAACCTATATTTTGGATGCTAATCCGCGAGATTTGACCCAGTTTACATAAGAAGGCCCCAGGCCATAGGTCTTCCGTATTTATCGTGCCTATTCAGTTTTCCTCATCTTAACTACACGTAGCTGAAAAGGATATACCCGGCATGATGTATCTTAGGTAGTTATTTCAAGAATGAGATCTCTCACGTAAGTTATATTGTGTGACATGCAACAACGAACTGGTCAATCGAGGGTTCGATGTTATCAGGATTGATTATAACTCATACAGGACATCACATCAATCGGAAGGACTACTTTCGCGTCTACTCTCTATAACTCCTAGGACTGACTACAATCGTCATCGATCAGCCGGAGTATCCTAGCTTCTCCTTTAATGCCTGACACTATAACTGTCTGGGGACTTAATAATACACCGAACCGTGTAGCTTATGTCTAACGCCATCCGTTCCCATATAGCTGGGCTGACCTCCTCACAAGGGAGGCTGGAAGTACGCGCGGGCAGAACTAAGTAAAGCGTTTAGCGTCCGCTCCTGGCACCGACAATAATGAGCAGACTGCTACCTCCTGTTGCCCCATGTCTTGATATTATATCTGTACTAATCATCCTCAGGCGGCAGCTCGTCCTCGATATACCTGATGAGGGTAATCCGCATTTCGGTCGTGTCATTCCCCCTCAGGACGTCGCTGATGAAGTGCGCCTCGACCTGCATCTGCACCATCTCGAGCGCTCCCCGCAGCACGCCGCAGAATATGTTGGAGTACCAGAGCTCATCCTGGGCGCGGCCGTCGTCGGGCAGCTCGACGAAGTCCGCCAGGGGGTTCTCCTCGAAGACGAGGGAGAACTGCTTGCTGTCGCTCGTCCAGTTCGTGACGGCCGGGGTGATGTTGAGGAAGATCTTGAATCCGACCTGTTTTCGCCGTCACACTATTTAGCCTCTCTCCCTATGGTCCGCTCCTGTGCTTCCATTCAAAAGAAAGCCGAAAAGGAGAGGGGACCGGGTCAACGGACCTTGGCGATCATGTCGGCTGTCTCGCGGAAGTTGCTGCACCGCCGCATGGTATTCGACTTGGCAAGGTAGTCCTCGATCAGGCGCAGGCCGATGTTGTAACCCATCCTGTCGAGCTGCTTGTTGACCTCGACGTAGTCGCCCTCGTAGTCTTTGCACAGTTGGGCGACGATGGTGCCGTATGTCAGGGTGACGAGCTCGGCGTTGACCTTGTCGATGCGTCCTCTTCACGTCAGAGGTTAGTGTCAGGGCGCGGTCGCATGGGGTTTTACCGGTGGTCGTTCGGGGGGACTCACTTCCATATCCTGCAGAGTCGTTAGCAATCGTGTTATGTAGGTGGCAAGGCGTGTCGTTACTCACTCTTCGCCCACCCGGGCAGCCTTGCTGGATGACATGCTCGCGTGCCGAGCTTCAGTAGGGACTAATATCAAGTCATTGACGGTTTAGAAGTCGGATGAAATGGACTTCTTTGCTTCAAGTCCGATGGGCGACAGAATGCCGCAATTCTTCGCTGTTGTCGCCGTGGGAGATTCCGATTGTGTTTAGGAGTGGGATTAAACACCTGGTTTAGCGGTGGCTCCCAATCGATTGCATGCGCACCAAACCGAGGGGTACGTACCTACGTCAGCTTATCAAAAGTGCTGCGCGGAGGCTTGGAGATTTTCCCGATGTGGCTAAGCCGAGAAATACCAGCCTCCGAGACTTTTGTGTGGCTTGGGTCATGAAGTGGGACCCCGAACCCCCCCCCCCCGGCATTTGGCTGAACCTCCTAATGTGACCCGACCTTAGAAAGCAGCCGCTACTGAAAGTTGAGCTCCATCTGAATTCTTATTTTGAGAACAAAGTCTATAATACACACACCAACAAGACACCCAAATAGCTCTAACCATCGTCTGTAGCACTAATTATCATTAAACGCCTTCCGTCAAAGAGACTTCTTCCCTTACTAGTTACGCTTCACTTCCTCAATTTCCATTTCGCGATCATGTCCTCCGAGAAGCGACCCGCGTCAGACGATCCTGGCGCCGGCCAGATGATTGTCAAGAGACAGAAGCCGGGGACCAGTACTGCGCTCGCACGACGCGATGGTGCAGATAGCGACTCCTTGATACAATCAGTACGTGGTAACGCCGAGGAGAGGACCATTGCGCCAGTCGGAGCTAACTTGACCCTCTCTTTCAGACGCTCCGGACAAGTAATCTCGAATCTCCGTTGATGGAGCTGACAGGTCACTCCGGAGAGGTATTTGCTGCCAAATTCGATCCAACGGGGAGGTACATTGCATCAGGGTCAATGGACAGGAGTATATGTGCGTGTCTTCCGGTGTATACGAAGGAGGCACTGGCTGACGAGCGAGGTAGTATTGTGGCACGCGTCGGGCGCATGCGAGAACTACGGCCAATTGACTGGCCACAAGGGGGCTATCCTGGACCTGCAATGGTCGCGCGACTCGGAAATCTTATATTCCGCCTCTGCCGACATGCATTTGGCCAGCTGGGACTTGAGCTCAGGCACGAGGATACGAAGATACATCGGCCACGAAGAGATCATCAACGCGATGGACACCACCAAACGCGGAGAAGAGCTGTTGATCAGCGGAAGCGACGATGGCACGATAGGAATCTGGGACCCCCGGACGAAGAACGCCGTTGACTATATCGAGACCGAGTTCCCCATCACGGCCGTCGCGGTTGCAGAGGCCGGCAACGAGATCTACTCTGGCGGTATAGACAACGACATCAAGGTCTGGGATCTGCGTAAAAAGGCAGTGGTGTACTCTATGCTCGGTCATAACGACACCGTCACTAGTTTACGCGTCTCGCCCGACTCGCAATCTCTCCTATCATATTCTCACGACTCTACAGCTAAGACCTGGGACATTCGACCATTCGCCCCGACGGAACGGCACATCCGAACTTTTGACGGCGCACAGATGGGCATCGAGCAGAATTTAATCAGGGCAAGTTGGGATCAGGCAGGCAAGAAGGTCGCCGTCGGTGCTGGCGACGGGACCGTGGCGATATGGTCTAACGATAACGGCAAGCTCCTCTACAAGCTGCCCGGTCATAAGGGAACGGTTAACTGTGCCGAGTTTGCGCCCAATGACCAACCAATCAGTGAGTTGAATGGCGACCCAGAGTTGGTTTGGCCCTGTTTGCTAACATATCTACAGTCTTATCTGCATCTTCGGATCGCAGACTCTTGTTAGGAGAACTCCGAGTGATCTGAAGGCAGCTCAATCTATGCAGAACCCATGGACTTAAGGCGTCGTTGCGAGCGCCATGAATCTCGAGACGCACACGGCAAGAAGGCGGAGCCATTGAAAGCTGTCGGGGCTCCGAGGACGCCTCAACGTGCCGGACCATTGCTGTTGTATAGTTCAGCAGCACGTTACCGTCTTTTAAGGCTGAGCAACGAGCATTGATTGTTGGAGGATGCTGGGCAACGCATCGCCCGGTCGATTGAACAGCGCCGAATAGAGGAAGCAAGACACTCCTGTACGAGAACGGCGACATGTTGCTACATAGTGGTAGACTCGACTTCTATTTGCAGAGCCACTACGTATTGAACATTTGAGTAAGCCAAATACGTCATCAGCTCTTCAACGCAAATACAGTCCCGAGACCTGGTATGGGCGGAACCCTAGTTCTCTGAGGGAAAGGGCAAAGGACACTCGAATCTGTATCGAGCAATACAAAAACACAAGCATCAATTAGGAGACCTCGTCAGGTCGCAATGCGCTCGAGTCGGAAACAGTTGGGACGTCATCTTACCTGCAGCTTGTGCCGTTTCAAACTGCTTTTCGCTGGCTGTGAGAATCCTAAAGGAGCAGTAAAATATCCGTGCGAGAGAGTCAGCCCCGAGATGTACTATTGCCAATTATATTCCTCGTATCTGCCCTTCCGGATTTATTCTCCTTCGTAGGCGACATTTTCTGCTCTTAAGATCTCTTGGGCAGGGCCGCTCCGGCGGATTTTAATAGGCGTTCGTTGTGCATGTAGCATGCAGGGTAAGGGAGTAGCGCAATGGAGTAGCAAATCAAGAAACCTCATTTATCCACTCATATCCAAGTCCACATACAAAATACGAAAAAGGGACTAGCGTAGACTGGAGTCTCTCGAAATCCGAAACAACCGTCAATGAGGCGACCCCCTGCATAGCCGTCCCCATGCACGTACTCTTCTGGCGTGTATCATATTAGACAGATGGACGGCGCCAATCCTCCAATCCCCGATCACGTTCGTGCCGGAGTGCTGGTGTTGGTTTCGGGTTCGCGCATCTGCTTAGATGTGGGTGGGAATTGGCGCGCTAAATCTTCCCACCAATACGTACGTACGTTAACACGAGCGATTCTGAACATCCATTCCTGGCTATATCGCGCCCTGTTATGAGTAGCCATTTACATCAAGCCAAAGTAAGTAAGTAAGTAGGCAGGTGGGAGATGAAGTGGACATTAGTCTGGACACGAACAGAGAAAGTCAAGGTCCCTGGACCTGGACGCATCAGGATGCGAAAGTGCTCGTTTCGGCATCTAGCCTCAGCCCTCGAATCAAGGGAGACGGATACTGGGGTGGCTGTTTGTTTGTCTACCGAACAAGCGACTCCGTCCATTGATTCCATTGATTCCATTGATTCCACTCCACCATCACCGTGATCTGCTCCATGGTGGTGATCCGCCCCCCTTCCTTCAGGCAGCCTCTTCCCTAGCTGGTTTCTTTACACATTCGGTCTCGACGATCATCTGGGAATGACCATTTTGGCCTGCTTTACCTTCTCTTTTGTCTCGATTCTTTTCTTCTGTAGGTGATGACGGTGTCTCGCTGAAATAAGCGCATTCTTTTTGTTTCTCTTTTTAATTCCGACTATACCAGCTCTGGTAGCTCTGGTAGCTCTTTTTTCGATTCGACCTGCGTTCGTTTGAGACATTCAATCTGAATTCGATAGTTCTATTCTCAGCAATTGCGCACTTTGGAATTCTCGCTCAGCAAGGCTGGTTTGAAGTCACCCTCCCCCGGGTTTCGCAATTACGGTCAGAGACATAGCACCCCATAGAGAGCTGCAGGTACCCGACCAAGGTCTCCTGGATCCCGACCCGGGTCGATTTGTTGACAGGCTCTCTGCTCGCGAAACCTGGCTTGCAGAAACAAACACGAGACCCTGGCGACACGGTCCTAATTCTATATAACCAGCTTTAGCGCGGGCTGTTTTCTGTTCACCGGGCGGGTTGACCTGCAACAAGTGATATCAAGCTTGCTTGCTACGTTGGTGTCACCAACTTCCACCGGTGCCCACCACGCCTATCGCCCGTCAACGAACAACTGGAAGCGTGTGGCACTAAAAACCATGCGCATTCGTAACCGTCAATAGAGTCTAGCTCTCGACGTGGAGAAATTGAAATTCACCTATTTCAAGTCATGGCGTCCTTCTTTCGGTCGACCATCATGTGGCGAGGAGGAGATGCGGCGTCAGCGGCACAATCTCCGAACTTGGAAGTACAGCGGCGGCAGCCAGAGATGGAAGAACAGCCGCAGCAGCAGCAGCAGCACCAAGAAGAGCGCTCGAGGGGAAGCTTCCCGCTCAGCCGCCGCTTCATGCCCACCCTCTTTACAAGGGGACGGTCTAACGACACGGAGAGGCGAGAACCCGTAGGGGACGGGGAAGGTGGGAGAAGCAGAGCCGGCGAAGACAGCCCCAAGACACCTCGGTTGCCCAGCATGCACCCGGCCCGTATGGACCTGCCCACCGACGATATCGGCCGGACCTGGACGCGGGAATCTTCCGGCCCGCCCCTGGCCCCCCCCCACGAGACCACAACACCACAGCAGCCACCGCCATCACCATCAAGCGCCGAGTCTCCTGACTCCAGACGGTCCTCGCTATTGTCCCTAGCGAACACCGCGCAGTACCCGGGCGTGGCCACGCCGCAGCCCGCGCGGCAGAGGAGCGAGTCCGGCGGGCGCAGGCGGTTCGAGGGCCCGGACCCTGCGGAGCTGCATCTCGCGGCGCTCGTGGACTCGGAGAGGAGGCGGGATCGGCATCGGCATCGGCGCCGGCGCCGGCACGAGCGGACGCAGAGCGGGTCGCGCCGGAACGGAAGACATCACGAGCGCGGAGCCAGCGACAAGGAGGCGCCTGGCAGGTTCCTCTTCTGCTTCCCCTGGGTCCGGTCCCGGCGCATGCGCGCCCAGATCCTCAAGTGCTTCGTCTCGGGTTTGATCATGGTGGCTACGCTTAGTGTTTGTACGTGCAACCCCCTCCATACTCCTTCTACTTCGATCTTTGTATAAATTCCCCCAACTTTTGTGACGTACATGCGCCTACCCGAACCCGGGGATGGGCATGCGCGAACTCCCGCCTAGGTTACTACTCGCGAGAGACCTCAGCTAACCCATCCACGCACCAACGAACAGACCTGGCGCTCTCCATCAGCAGCCGCATAACGTCGAGCGAGTCCACCATCCTGCTGATCCTCATGGTGCTCTTCGCCACCATCATCTTCTGCCACGGCCTCGTGCGCATCTTCATGCTGCTCACGCAGCGGCAGCGCCGGGGGGCCGACGGTGGTGACCCGGAACGCAGCGACTCCTCTGCCCGGCACCATCACCACCACCACCAACAGCATCCGTATTATTTGAGAAATAATCAACACCCACAACAGCAGATGGCCGAGGTCATGGTGCCCGGCGGCTACGCCGTCCCGCGCCGCCCCATCCGCGTCGTGCTCGCGCGCGACGAGGAGGCCGCGGGACGCGAGGCTGAGACGGCTAAGGTGAAACCGCCTGCTTACGGGGCTTGGAGGGAGAGTGTCGTACGTATATATCATTTCATCCCTTTTGCCCTACATAGTCTCGGACGTTTCTTTTCTCCAACCCCAAACATCATCCCTGAACTGACACCCCGGAAACAGCGCGTCGACCCAAACAAGCTCTACTGGCAGCGCATCGACGGGCACCACCACCATCACCACCACCACCAAGCGCCGGGATCGACGTCCGAATCGAGCTCCGATGGCCCGCACTACTCGGAAACGAGACCGGGATCGGCGGGTACAGGTACGGGGATGGCGGCCCGCCCGCCCTCGTACGCCTCGGACGATGGCGTAGCGTACGTCGTCGAGGCGCGCCCGCGGTCCATGGCCCCGCTTAGCGACGTCGCCGGCTCGGGTCTCGGTTCGGTCTCCGGCTCGAGCTCGTACTACGGCGCTTCCGAGCGCGGGGGCCCCCGGAGTAGTAGCAGTGGCGGCACGGCCTGGCCTGCTCGCAGTGCGCGGTGAGAGGGCCGGGAAGCTGGGTCTGGTTGTGTTCTGAAGTGCATATGTAGGGATACGACGTATTGCACGTGCACACAAGGTATTTTGGCGGAGGGGAAGGAAGTTGTTGGGGCCCATTGGGCGATTAGATAAATTATGAAGCTGGGTGCTTGGCTTTGCGTCCTGCTTGGTCATTATCGTCTACCGAGCTAGGATAGGGGTTTAATTAAATTGTGGTGCGGCGGTCTTGACCCATCTCGAAATCTCACCATGTGCCACGTCTAGCAACACGGGTTATTATTCACGGTTATTCACGGTTATTCATGGCTACTATACACTGTTAATTCTCCAACGTATATGGAGGTCCCAGAAGAGAAGGCTCAGGGCGGACGTCTACGATAGGATAGGTATTTGATCGTTCATAAAGTCGAGCCCGGCAACATCTCATCCATTCAGCGAAACGGTTAACGCGCATCATCGAATACGAATATGCAGTTAGCTGCCACTTAAGCGCTAAAGGCAACATCGGCCTGCTTCTGGATAAATGGTCGAGACGAGAAGATCTCCGTTGGAGACAAACAGAGATTGGGGCGATCAAGATTCACCAATCCAAGATGGATCGCGCAGCCTTGTCCTGTGCCAAGCCAGTCCTAGTGGGCGTAAGCTAAGGTATGCAGTTAGCATGGGCGATCCCATTCGATACTTGCGTCGGTTTAAAGCAGTGTGACAGATCGACGACGCACACACCGGTCAGCTGGCTAGGGGCGATTTACGCGGATAGGATATCTAGAGTTGGATGGTAGGCGTATGTGGTGCACATGCTGTACTGATAAATGGTGAAACCTTAACCCTGGTTTCCCGACAAACCGTCACACGTGCTAAAGGGATGGATATATCAAGTAGGCTAAGAATAACAGGATCGTGGCCAGCGCCGCGTGCAACTTCTATATCGGGCCGCCTTTGTCATGCAGAACCCGCTCAACTAGCATCAAAGCTTTCAGCCGCTCGTGGGTCATGAGGTAGGAGCAGTAAGAGGCCCCGAGCGGTACCTCTAGGTCCTGCATGTACTTGGTCAGAATATCGCGAGTTTCCTGCTGGCGACAGTGGGACGCCAGACTTCGCATTGCCTCTGCCGAGCCGAGGCGCGGGCGACGCAGTATGGGCAATTTACGAGCGTGGAAACCAAAAATTTCGCATTAAGGGACACCGAGGGGCAGTCGGGGTCGCTGCTTTTTTGCGACAGACACCTGATTGGACGGACGGCCGAGATGACGCCTCTAGAGTACACGAGTACCGTAGTTCGGACCAGGGGTCCAGCGGATTGGGTTGGGCCTTTTGGCTGGTTTGGGCGGGTAAAGGTACCTACAACTCGCAGGGGTATTTCATGTTAGTCACCCTACCAGGTCCACCAATAAACACCGATTGGTAGGAAGTATATGTCCATAGACTTTCTATGCATAGGTACATACGTGAACCATACTGTCTTTTGCCATCACTAAAGTATCACTATATTTCATTTTGCTAACGTTAACGTTTCCCGAAGGCGGTTTTTTATAGGAAAGTTAGGCTTCGAAGCCTATAGGGAATAGTACGAAATACCATGATTTTGAAGCAAATTGCAGAAGTTAATAGGTTGAACGGGCTGTCCTAACACCTGTGGTGGTAATTACTGACCGTTATATAGCAAATGTAGATTTCAATACAAATTCCATGGAAATCTACATACGAACTGGTAGAGGAAACCAGGTGGTGCGGTGGAGGGAACTAACATAAATACCCCTGCGAGTTGTAGGGAACGCAGGGCACCGCACCGCATTCCGAACCAGACAGCGGCCCAGCACCCGGCACCTACCAACTGCGACCCTGCAGTGTATCACGAATTCCAGGCAGCCCAGAAGGGGAAAGACGAGGGTAACATCGGCATGCAAATGTACATACCTGGTAGGTACATATGTGCTTCAGCTAGTGCGACGCGACAACTGTAGCGCCAAAGAAAAAATTGAAATATTCAGACACAGACTGACAGGAGTGCGTAGGCATATTCGATATCCTTGATTTTGAAGCCGAGCTTCCTTGCTTGTAGAAGTGTCTGTGATCCTCCCTGATAGTGCGGGGGTTTCCTCCTTACGTATGGAACCCCTGTAAGGAACTGGGCTGGGGTTTGATCTAATAATAACAGATTGCCCGTCTGTTTTTTCAGCGGCAGCCGCGGATAAAGAGTCCGTGGTGACTGGGATCGCATATCGATCTTTTGCATACCTAGATAGATCAACGGAAATTTGCCTCTTATAATCCTCGAGACTGACAAACACCGAAAGCAGCAAGAGAGTAGGGACGAAGAATGAATATGGTGGAGTCCTGGTGGGACGGTTCTCTGCAGAACCAACCCACTCCTTGGAGACGCTAGAGCTGGAGAGATCACCAAACTGAGGTCCATCGTGCCTATATGTTTGGCATGTCGGATAAATCCCTGCTTGTTCGTGCTTTCGTCGGAGAACGAAACCGGAAATACGAAGATGCCTGGAAGTTGATACCCTCGTAGGTATGCATTGAGCTGAGGATGTTTGTCTGTCCGGTGGCATTAGTATGACTAAGCGGGCATGGGGCACCGTCAGAAGACTCCGAGACAGGTATGGACCCCCGATCCAAATTAGAGACCACCCGACTCCTCTCCCTCCGCGCATACCAAAGGATACAAATTTTCGGGTCGCTTGTGGGTGTAAAAAGGTGTACCTGTCCACCCCAGTCCGGACATTTTTACCGTCCTTGACTGCATCTGTTTAGTCCACTTTATTATTAAACAGGTTCCAGTCGAATTTTTGGTTGGCCCCTCGCCGAGTCACTGGAGCTCTCTCCCGCCGGGTACATAGAGAGATACTTACGCTAATACGCAGGGATATATATACATTTATGTAAGACGGAGATGTAGATCTTGTGTAGACATGAATGCACGACTGGCTCTCAAGACTGCGCGTATAATAAGATACACACTAAGGCAAAAAGAGATCCTCCACCTGCCCTGCTCGTGCCTACCTAGGCAGTTCTAGGCTTTGGTAGGCGCCGTTCATGGCTGAAAGTCCTTTTTGACTCTCTGCTCCTCCCCTTCCCTCCTCCTCCTCCTCCTCCTCCTTCTCCTCCCTCCTTTCCCACTTTGTCACACATCGCCTTCGCTCCTTAATTTTGCGGGTTTTCATCCAACATTTTTGGTGGTTGAAGTGTTCGGCGCAGACGTCGCTCGGAAGCGAAGAAGAGAAGAAGAAGGTTGTCGGCCGTTGTGACGAGTAGGAATTAAAATTTATTAAAGTTTCTTAGCTTTGGGGGATTTTTTTTTTCCAAGGGTTTCCACAGGTGAGTTTAGATCTGTCCTCTCCTTTTCTTTACCGATGTCTCCGTCTGCACCTTGATGGCCCGTTTGCATGCCATGGTCCTATAGAAGAAGAGTTTGCTATAAGACGAATCCAAGCGAAAGTAACTGCCTCACTACATCCCCGTGGGAAGATATAAAAGCTCAGCCAGCCTGGATGATATACCCCTCGACTCTCGTGACGGCATACGTCCAGTACCCGCCGTGCAAACACGCCTTCCTCTATATATATCCAATGCGAAACAAGGCTTCCACCAAATCTCTGAAATCGCAACTATGGGCGGACATCCAGAGAAGAAGATATTCCGGGACAACGAACACACCACTGCAATCGGATCACCTATCTGGCCTCCACGTGACGTTGCCGCCTCTTCGCAGCCAACCCTGATCTAGTCATCCTGCTCGGCAGCCTTGCGCGCACCCAAGGGCCGGTGTACGTGCGCGACTTACAGGTCATTTCTGTGCCTTCACCGCTGATATAGTATCACTTCTGGCCGAGCCTTGCCTTCGACTTCCGCATTGCCAAGAGCAGCCAAAGACACCACAGCACTCTTTACTCTCAAACTGCAAGCGTATTCAGCTGTCATAGTGCGCAGCTGAACTGCCAGAAAGAGGCAATGGGATCTGGGGCTCGCTCGGATAAACTGCGATAGTGGTCTGAAGCTAGGATACGACGAGACATTCGCGAAAAAGACTGCGTCACAGAGCATACATGCGACCAACCCGCAGTTCGACTAGGCCTAGACTTGCATGGTCATCGTACAGTCAGCGTCCATCGTCGTCCTTCGCGCTGCCAGCCATCATCGTCCCTATGATTTCGTTGTCGCACGTTTCGATAATTGTGACAAACGGACCGACGCAGGCGATTCCGCTTTCTGTTACTTCGGCTTTGGGCGGTTGCAATGTCATCCGGGCAGGCCGCAAATATTCGGCATGGACAACTTACCCTGGTCAGCGATATATGCCTATTTCTGAAGGTCTCAAACATTCAGATGATCTAGCGTTCTTTTCGACTCAGATCGTCTATGCGCCAACATGCCGGCGACCTCGAGTGGAGACTGGCTGAAACAGGATCCGACGAGGACACCACCTCATCGGTGCAAACTGGTTGTCAAAGAGTGGACGGATGGAGACAAAGCTTGTGTGAAATGTTTTGCTGATGATGGAACTGAACAGATAGATAATCTTGTCGCAATGTCGTCCCTGTCGCGTCGTGCTTGCTATAAGTGTGGCAACGTTGGCCACTATGCTGAGGTCTGCTCCTCCGCCGAGCGCCTTTGCTACAACTGCAAGCAGCCTGGTACGGTGGTTTTCCTAACGTTGAGCGTCTTATTTGTTAGACTGACGGTAGTCGAAAGGTCACGAGTCCAACCAGTGCCCTCTCCCTCGCACCACCGAGGCTAAGCAATGCTATCACTGCCAGGGGCTGGGTCATGTCCAGGCCGACTGCCCTACTCTCCGCCTGAGCGGAGCCGGAGCTAACGGGCGCTGCTACAACTGCGGCCAGCCCGGTCACCTGGCCCGTGCTTGCCCCAACCCCGCTGGCGTCGGTATGGGTCGGGGTGGGCCGGTCGGCCGTGGCGGCTACGGAGGTTTCCCCCGCGGGGCTTTCGCCGGCGGTCCGCGGCCTGCCACCTGCTACAAGTGCGGTGGCCCCAACCACTTCGCCCGTGATTGCCAAGCACAAGCCATGAAGTGCTATGCCTGCGGCAAGCTCGGTCACATCTCCCGCGACTGCACCGCACCCAACGGCGGCCCTCTCAACACTGCTGGCAAAACCTGCTACCAGTGCGGCGAGGCCGGCCACATTTCCCGCGACTGCCCCCAGAAGGCTGCCACCAACGAGATTCCCGCTCCAGTCGAGGTCCCCGCCGCCGCCCCAGCTATTCCTCCGGTGGCATAAACAACACCCTTCCCTCCGGCACTCACCTCTAAAGGTTCTACATGGATTGGCAATGAATGTCTTGCTGTTGTGGGAATCATTTAGCAGTTTTCCACATATAGCTCGACTAATCACCGTCCGTTCGCGACACTTTGGGGGAATATTTCAACTCATGGCTGAACCGCACGACGGAGGCTTCGTTCATGATAATGCCCAGCTACGAGTTCCCGGCTGATACCAGACTCCTACGTCTCTTTACATTCTTCTTGGATCATTCGCATATCGACCCTTATCCTCTTCCTTCGACCCACTGGTTTATCACATCTTGTTCCCTTCATCAGTGTGAATCCGCGACCTTTTTAATCGCGATTATTGATCTCGAAACCCCCGGCTGCCGATACTTGGGCATTTGGGCCCCTGGATTTAGTATCCATACTCAGCACGCCTTCCGAGCTTTTATCTCATCTCCTTTTTAGTTTCAGCCTTCCGCATTATCTCATGTACGATTTCACGGTGTATATGATCCAGATCTCAGGGACCCTTTACGATGGATCACGGCGGTATCTCTTTGAACACGTTCGGGCCAATTTCGGCGGGGCGAGCGGTCTGGCGCCTTCGGATCAATCAGTCAACTAATGGGACAAAAGAAATGATTCAGAATGCACGGTCTGGAAACCCTCGTGTACAACTTATTTAGCAGTACCTTGGCATAGCGATTTTCATGGCAGGGGCGGGGAGAGAGATGTGCGAGATTGAGAGTGCGAGGGTAGAAGTACTGTCGAGAGCATGAGTGTGAAGAGGGGAGGGGAGATGCACGGACGCATACCCTTTGTGATTGAGTGAAGAGCGCGCGAGAGAGAGAGCGTGAAGAGAGAAGCAACGTTTCAAAAAAGGAAGTGTGAGATCTGCTCGTATCCGTCTGCACCGGAGTTGATCTGTCGACTGGGACGCATGATCGACTCAGGCGTCCGGCGTCCCTTCCATATACCCCCTCTTTTCCACCCTTCCCATCCCCCCTAGAAGATACCAGGAGATGTAGAGGAGGCATGGACTAGTTCCGCGCCGCGACGGAATATCGACGGTGGGGGCGAGTTACCGAACCCCTACAAGCTGCCCAGAAGAGCAAACCATACCGACCCGGAGCAGTAGGTCCTAAATACCACCAGGAGAGTGCCCCGGCCCCTGAAAAAGGGGAACGGGTAACTGGGCATCTAGTCATCGTCCACCATAGGTAACAATGGAAGACTGTGTTCGTGCTCGAAGCTAACAGCGCGAGACGGGTTCGCAAGCTGGTTAAAAGCGGGGCGGACAAACGGAGCCAATCGAAGAGGCGAGTTGATATGACTGTCAATAGATTGATACCCTGCGAATCATGGATTACGGAGACGGTGTGGTTGTGACTCTCCCGGTAACTACGAGCAGGGAATCTTGGTGTCGGGAGTTGGCTTGACGTGATGTAATATCCATGGTGTCTTTCGCTTGCCCTCGGGGAATAGCCAAAAGTCCATTCGTAGCTTTCCTCGCCTCGGCCGATGGCTTGTGGGGACTAGAAACGTATATATATGATCGGTCGACCTGGAACCCAATGGGAGATGTTTGTTTACTCGGCAGGCGCTGTTATACATCTACATCTGCTTAGCTCGCTCTGCTGTAGCTAACTGCTTGCTGAAGACGGATGAAGGGACCTGGCGATGAGAGCAGTGCCGCCCTGCCTCTTGAGACAGTTAATCAATCGGGGTTCAGTTATATCTTATCACCTTACAGACAGCCACAGACAAAGCACCCAGGCGTAGACGACGGAAACTTAGTAAGGTATGCATGCACGCTGAATGCCTTTTAAGCATTCATCACCCGTCTACGATCAACTCCCCCAGAGTCTTGCCCAGCTGCACCAGCGTCTTCGCGTACACCCGGGCGACGTTCATGTGTAGCTCCTCGTCCTCATCGTCCTCGTCTATGTAGTCATCTTGCGGTTGTTGCTCGTGCTGCTCGTGCTGCTCCTGTCCCGGAGGCCGGCCCCAGTTCGTGTTCGGTAGCGCTTCGCCGTCGGAGTCGGACTCCTCCTCGTCGTCGAGAGCGAAGTGGAACTGCGAGGCCCCGTTTGTGCCAGAAGTGCTGTTGCTGGCGTTGTTGTGCGACGTCGGGGTTTCGTTATTATTATTATTCACATTCGCTGATTCTGCCCCCGCTGCAAACACGGTTGTAGGCCGCATGGGTGCTTTACTGCTAGCACTGTTGTTGATAGGTCGTTGGTGTAGGTTTGGCGTCTCTTCGCCTTCATCTTCGTCTTCGGCTCTTATCCTATCCGCCGGTCTGTCGTCCTCGTGCGTCGTTGGGTCTGGTGTCTCCTGGTCTTCGAGCTTGACCTTTACCCGCTTCTTCGGGTCGCCCTCTTCTGCGTCCTTATCTGACAGCTCCGCGTCGTCGTCCACCTTTCGCTTCGGGATGATTTCCGGTTCCGCCACGTCAACAAACTCGTCACCCTCGTCATCGTCATCATCTTCTCCATCCTGATCTTCCTTCTTGATTCTTCCTACCGTGACGGCCTGATCTTCGTCATCCGTGTCCTCTTCCCCTACAAACCCGCCGTAGTCGCCCTCCGGTTTCAACTTATAAACCACGCCCTCGCCGGGGTCGATCGCCGCCTCGAAGGGGTCAACTATCTGGTCGTCCTTTCGTGCCATCCTCACCAAAGCATAATTATCTTCCCCCTTAAAATACCTCTTTTCTCTATCGACATCCGTCTTGAAATTTTTGTTATCGTCATCGTCATTTTCGCTGTAGTCCTCGACGTCAGCCTCGCCGCTCATGACAACGGCGACCAGCATGCGCGTCTCGTCTGCGATGCTCTTGAGGCGCACCATGTCAGTGCGTGAGAGCCCCGCGTCGAGGCCGCGCTGGAACCCCGGCAGCGGGTCCCGCGTCTTCACATCGCGCCCCACCAGCAGCGACGCGAAACAGTGGTCGAGTTTCTGGAGCAGGGCGAAGGTCGGCCGCGGCGCCGGCGCGAAAGATGCCAGGTACGTGGTCAGGGCGTGCGCCACGTTGATTAGGTACGGGGTCTGAAGGCTCGCTGTTATATACGCGACAGAGCGTTCGTCAGCCACTAGCTACCACGGAAAGAGAGGGGGCGAGAGGGGAGAGAGAGAAGGTGTATATGCATGTGACTGTAGGTATGTTACGTACGCGTCCCGCTGAACCAGAGCACGTCAACGACCTCCTCGAGGTCGTGACACAGCTCGTCGGCGCTGTCGTAGCCCGGCACCTCCGCCGGGCCGCCGTCAAGGCCGCCATCGTTGGGGATCCCGTGCTTCTTAACGTACCGCCGCGAGACGTGCAGCAGCCGCTGCGACACGTAGTCCCGCGCGTAATCCTCCTTCCGCGAACCGGGCGCCAGCGGCCGCGAGCGCGGCGCAGGGAGGCGCGCCGCTGCCCGGCTCGATGCTGTGCTGGGCGCGGGCGACGGTAGGGTCTGCGATTGTGCTGAGGGCGGGAGGAAGCCGCCTGGGCCTGGGGGTGGTGGGGGTATTGGCGTCTCAGCCATTCTCGGTGTGTGAGTGTTCGGTTGACGTCGATTTCGATCTGGAGGGACTAGGGGGTTGGCGCATAGATGGCAATTATTTAGTTAAGTTAGGGGTTTGTCAATGGTTGATGAGAGGTGAAGCATGTCAAGTAAACCATGCGTACCCCGTTGTCCTTCGCGCGTCTTAGTTGGAATGGGCGCCATGCAGGGTCTCAGCCTTGTGACGCAATTAGCCTAAGTACATCATACCCACTAAGCCACATCCTCTGCCCCACGTAGACATGGCAACTTGGGAGCTTATTTAAAAAAAAAATAAAAAAAAACTTCCGATAAGATAAGAGTGGAACTTGCCCGCGTATGTGGCTGAGGCTGCGGCTGATGCTGAGGCTTTCTAATCGATATCAGCCTTCTCAACATTTTCTATCGCCATTTCCTACTCTGTGCAAAGCCCGCATCTTCCAGCGACGACGTAATTGACGACGCTCGACAAGCGGCAGTAACAGACAAAACACATACCCATTAGCCGCCATGCCTGCCCGCCAAATCTTCGTTGAGCCTCCGTCTAGCGGTCGCCCGAACCGCCCCCCAAAGGGAGTCTTCGCTTCTACATACGACGCCCTTACGTCACCCCAGAACGCATCCATGGTGCGCAGCGTCGCTGCCTTCGGTGTACGTCGCTTGTCTCGGATAAAATATCGGTCAATCATATATACTGACCTTGCCCCAGGCGGCCGTGGCTTTCCTCTCAAGCCCGTGGGCTGAGATCCTCCTTCCTCCGTAAGAGATGCTTCCAGCAACGTCCTCCGTGTATTCTTTTCTAACACCCCTGTTATAGGGCATAATCCCACCAAATTCCCGGTGTGTCGATACGTGGAAGGCTCTACACAAACGGAAAAGTTCGAAAATTGGGGAGACGCCCGCTGTACGATATGCGGAAAGGAGCGTATTGTACCATACACATCATATCCCATCACGTCATGGTGGATAGACGACGGTCCGATTGGGCCAGAATGGTTGGAAGCGTCATGGCGCTTGGAAGGATGCATCTCCTACGTTATGTGTTAATACATACGAAGTGTAAGATGATGCAACGATAGGCAGTTAACGCGATACTGTCAGCCTACTAGCAACACTGCGATGCCATGCGCGTGCTCGGATGTAAGAGCTGGCTATCGTACAGCGCTTCCCTGCATTTAAACAGCACTTATCAACTCCTCTGTCTAATCAATAATACTCTCTTCGGCGCCTGTTATTCATCCAGCTGTGAAGAGGTCCGGGTCTCCTGCACGGCTGAGATGACCCTATCTCCTACTCAAAAAATCGTTCAGTTCGCCGTCATTTCCTCTTACTAATGTTGATATGCTTGTAAGGGGTGAGTAGTAATCTAGGAAATGGACCTAGAAAATCTCCGAGCATTTAAGCACCGGTTTGCATTGCCTACTATGGGCCACATGTACTAACTAACTCACATCAACTCTTCTTGCCATCGCAGAGTTCCGTCCTGAAGAAAAGCTAGACCGGGCCCAAGTAAACGATGACGTCTGTTCCGACGGCGGTAAGTTATAGTAACAAGTTTTAACACGTAGCGAGTGTGGTCTGGTGGCAGCCTTACCCCTGAGATATTAGCCTCCGGCAGCAGATAGTCTCCCTCTATCAATATTGCGAAAACTTTCTCCACAGATTCTCTGCAGCACTGAGGACACAAAAATGAACCGCTGGATATCAAATCATTATTCAGCCCCACTGCTCTATTAGATGCGTACCGATGTAGGCTTAACCCGTACGGCCAAAATTCACTACCTGCATATGTATGCGCGGTGTCGTTTGGACCAAGACCAAGACCATTGGTTCAGATACGAGGCCCCCTTTTAAAGCCTACTGCACTCGCTTATCTATTCGCGCTGTTCCTCTCCCTGCTCTGCCGGCTCAGAGTCCCCTTCTCAAACCCCAATCGCTTCCACTCTGTCATACTCTAATGCCTGAACTCCCTACGCATGGATAACCGCTGACGAGATTCTGAGAGGAATGTAGTCAATGCCAGAGATATCTCCCAGATAACCCGAAGCCTAAAGCGGACGAAACTCAGCAGAACGGTTAGAGAGGCTGAGCGGTCAGGTGAGCTATATTTCGGGTTCGAGCCATCCTACCCAGACATGGGGCATCAGGGCAGAGAGATGGACGCTGAGAGGCGAATAATCTATGGGCGTTTGTACGGTGAGTGATATCCTTCGAACTTTATGAGCGTCCGTTTTGGGTATACCAGTATTGCAAGTTTCAATGCCGTTGAAATCGTATCACTAGATTTGATCTTACTATAAAGACACTTCACTCTGCTAGTAAGAACCAAGCCTTCGGCCCAAGACTTGCCTTATTTAGGGACAGTGACCTAGTATATATCTCCTATAAATAAGTTGCTGCCGACGATGGGTGCTCCAGAAACAAATCCGTCAGTCGGGACCCCCCCTCACGCTTTACCTCAGCTAGCTCAGGCCTCCCTGGCTCGTTCTCTATTTTCTTCGAAGTCACTTAAGTACCGCTCCACAACGCTAAAAATCAACCAATCAAACCCCAAATCCCCGTAACGAGCCAGCGAGGCCTGAGTTCATGTTATGCGAAAGAGGGGTTCGTTCTATACATTTTATGATTAAGAAAAACGAAATTCTATAATATCTTAATAATAAAACGTTTCCTATAATTATATAACGTACCACACGGGCGAGCTGTACACTTTTTTCACCATTTTAACTATTTAACTTTAATTACTTATTTCTTAATAACTATAATATGGAACGACTTATAAAAAAAGCGAGAATAAACCTAGCCGTTTAGGTTAAAAAGCAAAATCCGAAACTTAATTATAAAAAGCTTAGTTTTATTTATAACGTTCCATTTATTACTTTAAGAACGCGAATTAACGGCAAACCCGCCCGAATCGATATTATTCTTAATTCGCGAAAATTAACGTTAACCGAAAAGAAATTAATTATCGAAAAAATCCTTAACCTGAATACGCAAATATTTCCTATCCAGCTTTAATATGTTAAAGATATAACGAATTTGTTATTTAACTAGCGCGCCGTAAAACGCGTCGGAATTAATTAGGCGTTAACTTTTATACGACGGCAAAAAAAATTTAAAACGCGTTTAAATTAAAAAATCGATTATTAAAAAGTATTATACGAAAATTTAAAGGTATTTCGTAAATAATTTAAACTGGTTCGAGCTATAATTATAAAATACGGCATTATAAAAAAAGATATTTATAATTTTAACGAAACGGGCTTTTTAATAAGGCTTTTAATAATATACGGCATAATAATTATAAACGCCGAAAAACGTAAAAGATTTAAATAAACGTAATAAAATAATCGGAAATAAGTTATAATTATATAAGTTATTAATTCGTAAGGTTAAATTATATCGTTATTTATTATTTTGATAAAGAAAATTTACCTTACTTTTTAGTATCGCGATAACTTATTACTAGCTTATTAAAAAGTTAATACTAATTTTAATAATTAAATAATTAACGAATTAAGTTTAAAATAGATTTAATATTTCGATAAATATATTCGGACGCGTACGAAAGGAACTAAACGTTTTTTTATCCTTAACGGTTACGAAAGTTATTATTCGATCGAATTCGAAAAATATTACGCAAATAACGATATTATTACTTTTTATATGCCCGTATTTTTTTTTATCGGCTTTAACCTTTTAACTTATTTTACTTTTTTATTTTAAAACGCGTTTATTCGTTTTATATCGAAGGTTTAATTCGACGTTATTATACTTATATTACGAAAGAAAATTTCCTCGCCGGTTTTTACGATACGTTTAAAGTTATTATAACGTCCGATAATATTAAATCCGGATTTGTAAAAGCTAGATTTGTTTTATTCGATCTTAATAATGTTCTTTCCGAATTGGACGTTTTTCCGGTTATGCCTATATCGACGGTTTCGCCGTTTACTTCCGCCGGTTCCATTTTTTCCTTTTTTGCAAAGACCCTTAAAAATATCCGTAAAGTAACGAAATAAAGACGTTATTTGTAAAAAAAGATCAGAAATTATTAAGGTAGCTCGCCGACAAAAATGGTAAAATCGGTTAATCTTTTAACAAAAAATAACCTATTGCTTTTATACGAAATAACTTTTTTTCGGAAAGAAATTGCTTAATTACGTAAAATTAATTATTTTTTTAACAAACGCCGAAAAATTAAAAATAAACGTTTTCAAAAAGGAGGAATATTTATTATACAAAAGGGATAAGCTTTTTTGGCCGAAAAAAAAGGGGGTGGTAAAAAATTGCAGCTAATAGCGGCTAAGGGTAGTCGTCGCAAAAGGGTTAAAACGAAAGAACGGGAATATGGCGTTTACGGCAAGCCCGGACATAATGCGCGCACTTGTGAAGAAGCTATAAATACGTCTAGCGACGGAAAATCCGATTAGTTTGAATTGATTTATCACGTTGTGGTTGTTTTATTTGAATTTGTTGTTATGGAATGCCAAAAAAGTGTACAGCTCGCCCGTGTGTACAGCTCGCCCGTGTGGTACGTTATATATTCATACGAATCCCTTTATTATGGCTTATTATCAATACCGTAATAATCCTGATCAAAACCTTTTTACCATTCCTAAATACCAGCGCGTTTATTAGCTATAGCCCAAATACGTCACGTTATTATCCCCCTTTTTAAAATACGACGAATCCGAATTTTCCCAGTTTTATCGAATTACGTTTTTAAAACAGAATATACGTACGCGTATAATTAATTTCTGGTAACAATACCGAAAAACGAATTTAACGTTTAAAAACTTTATCCGGAATTAGATTTTTTGCGAAAATTTAAATAAAGCTTTTAATTCGATTATTCGAATTAATTAATTAATTAACGTATTAAAAAAAACAAATACGAAATAAGTTATTAATATGCGAAAATTAACAAAAATTTATTATTCCTATTAATCAGAACTTTATTATAAGCAAATACCATAATATATTATACGGAAAGCTTATAACTTTTATAAAAAGGCCTAAATTTCGCCGTCCGCTAAAAGATTTATTATTCGGTATTAAAATAATCCATATTATCTTACATAAAGGTTAATAATTTATAAATACGTTAACTTTTAATTAATTTAAGTTTTTAAATTAAATAATTATATATTTAAGGAAAAAGTGGTAATCGTATAATACGAAGCCGAAAGCGAAATAATTTCGTAATAATAACGATCCGGACGTTTTTACGTATCCTTTTCTTATGGTTTTAACTATTATAGTTAAAATCGTTTCCAAAATTAATAATAATTATTTATTTTATTTATTAAGTAAGTTTTTATTATCCTCGGGTTTATTACGAAATAAAATCGATATATTAAAAAAATTAAATATTTGCGAAAGTTATATTACGTTAAATAAAGACGTAACCCGGTTATTAAAAATAGCAAAAATAATTACGTTACTTTTTTTATAATAATACCGTTTTAATTAAAATAAGTTAAGTTTTATAACCAGGTATAATAAAATAATATTATGTTTTAATACGATAACTTTAATATTTAATATTATGTTCGTAATATAACGTTTCGATACGGTTCCGTTATACGGAACCTTATTACCGCCCTTATTTATCGTTATAATTATATCCTTAAAAAAGGATTAAAATAATTTATGTTCCATTTTAATTAGCATTATAAAATAAAATGGTTTTACGAAACGTTATAATAATATCTAATATTATTAAATATCTTTCGTTAGTTCGTAATTAATATTATCCGAAATTTATTCCTTACTTTTATTAATACGCTTTATAAATAAAATAAATAAAAGTTTTTAAGCTTTTTTAAATTAAAACGTTTACCGTATAATAAACGCCGTTTAATTTTATTAAGTATAATTAATTAAAACGAAGGTATTATTAAAGGTATTTATAACGTTTATCGAAAACTTTTTTAAGAAATATACGGTTTTAAAAAAAAATAATTTTATCGGTTTTCGAATTATTTTTATTTTATTTATAAAAATTAAAAGATAACTAATTATATCCGGAAAATATAGGCTAATTAAACCGAAATAATTAATTTATATAATAAAAAACGGTAACTTCTTCCCGTTCCTATTTTATTCCATATATAAATAAACTTCTTGTTTATATTTATACGTACTTATTAACTTGACAATATCGACGGGGCGTATATAACGTAAATAACCTTAAAGGCGAATCGTTAATTTTTAATTAAAATAACGTAATTATATTAAAAATCGCCAAAGTTTTACCTTTTTAAACTCTTTATTTTTTATATATATAATATTCGCATATTTATGTTATTTTTATAAAAATTACGCGTCCGATATAAATTATTCGTAAAAGAAATATTTGGCATATACGGAATTATTAAAAATAAATTAATTAAAGATCTTTTTTCGAAAATTTAATTTACCGAATTTATTAAATATATATATTCCCGGTTAACCGTCGCTAAGTTCGAAACTATCGCGCATAATATAATTTCGAAATATCTTGGTTACGTTAAGTAAATAAAGGAAATATTACGAGGTTTTAATTAAAACGCGTTAATAAATAAGAATTTATTTAACGAAATTTTTTTATTATTATTTATTAATAATACGTTATTTAATAACATAAATAATTTAACGAATAATTCGTAAATATTTTATCTTTTAATTTAAAAATATAATTTATATATATTACTTTTTAAACGACGTAATTTTAATTAAAACGTTTTAAAGGAAATTCTTTTATTAGTTAATTATAAAGCTAACCATATTTTTAATACGGATAATATTTCGTAAAGTAATAACTTTTTTAATCTAATTATTAATAATAATTAACCGTTAAACGATATAATTCTTATCGATAAAGAATTCTAAAATTATTACCGCTTTTTTTTAAAAACCTAAGTTTATTTATGCCTTTCGTATATTATACGTTATGGCGATATTAATTATATTAAACGGTTAATACCGATATTATCGGTTCTTTTTTATGGGGCCGGTTAAATTAATTACGGTAAAAAAATGTTTTATTTCGATTAGATATTACGTCTTATAATATTAGATTACGTATTTAAGGATTTGATCTTAATATCAAGTTTGGTTTTTATAAAATCCAGGGAGAAAATATGGAAAGTAGTTAATTAAAAGGGCAAATATTATAACCTATGGTTTGCTGGCAAATTTTGCCGATCGAAAAATAATATATATAATGTTAATATTATTTTTTTCCGAAATTCGTTTTTAATTAAGTACCGTATTTCCTTTTAATGCGAATTTTATGCGCGTTATGCTTTTTTACGAAATAAGCGTTATATTATTCGAAACTTTCGTACGGAAATCCTTAAACGTTTACATTTTTTATTTCGTAATTTTGAGCTTATTAAAAAATATCTATTTCGGGTTAAAAAAGATGGTTAAAAATCCGAAAATATTTTAGCTACGGGCCGGAAAGTTATGGAAATTAAGCTTATTAATTTTAACGATACCGTACTTATTATTAATAACGAAAGTAAGCTTAATTACTTAAATACGATAAAAAACGAAAATTAATTTATAAATAGCTTTAACGTAATTATCCGTATAATTTTTAATACGGAATTCGTTAAGGATAATTTAATTTCGGATAATCGTAATATTTTATATACGGAAAAAAATTATAATTTTATGGTATAAATTATAAATAATTTGATAAATAATCCTAATTAAGATTATCCGTTATCTTTTACGTTATTATTAGATAAGTAAAGTAAGAATTTATTAAACGAAGATAAACCGTTAATATAATTCTTTATTTTCTTATTATTTTTATATTTTGTTATAATTTATATAAAAATTTAATTTTAATATTAATATAACTTATTATTCCGTATAAGCCTAATTAAGGCCGTCTGGTTTAAAAGTTTTATTTATAATAATATTATATAAATTTTTTGTATTAAAATAAATTAACGTATTAATAATATCGTATTACTTATAATTAAATATATCGTATAATTTTATATTAATTTATGTATTTCGTATATAATTAACTTATTAGTTAACGTTTTTACGTATTTTCTATAATTTTTACCTTTACGTTTACCTTTATTCGAATATTATTACAATTTATATATTAATAATCCTATTTATATTAGTAAGACTTAAAATTATTTTCGTTTTAAACGTTATATCCGGATTTAAGTTTTTTTAGAAATTCTTATTCGGGTTATATAATAATACCTTATATTTTGGAACCGCGTATAAACATTTTTCGCCGCGTTCCCATATATAGTTTGCATACTTATTACCCGCATAACCCTATAAATTATAGCATCTATAAAACGGCCATATAATATATATTTTTTAATTAATCGGTCCGGTTTATAAAGTTATAAACCTTTTTTCGTATCGTTTATAAGGTATTTAATTTATATTTTTTTTTGTTAAATTACGAAAGCCGTAATTAATTAATTATCCTTAGTTAAACTTATAATTTAATAACTTATAAAGCCCGCATAATCCGTTATAACGTAAATCTTATTTTATCGGGCGTTATTTTTTAAAATATCCCGAACGGCAATATTAATATTTAGCGTTTATGTAAATATTAAACCTTACGAAGATAAGAAGTTTTATTTATAATATAAGCTTTTTATAATATTATTAAATTTAAAAATTATTATTAATCGTAAGATTTACCTAATTAATATACGGTTAATTTAATGCTAAAACGTAAGATATTTATAATTTTTTTAATTCTTTCTTATATTAATATAACCTTATAGCATAAACCTGGTATTTAAAATCGGTTACGTATAATATGCGTTTTTTATAAGGTATATCTTAAATCTTAGGACGGTTAAATATTATTTAGTTAATACGAAATTACTTTAATTAAAATAAGGCTTTAAGTTATATTATATCGCGGGTTGTTTTAATAATAATTTTAGTTATTTATTAATTTAAAATCGTATTATCCGTTTTTAAGGTTATTTTTTAATGGTATTATTAGCGAATTTAATATGCTTAATAAAAAGTTTAAAGTTTGCCGGGTATATTTAAGGTGCATTATCGTTAAAATTTTTAAAAAAAGCTTTTAATATATTACTAAAGTCGTTTATATTTTATAATATTATAAAAAATATAAAGGTATATTTTATGATAAATATTTTAAGTATTAAATAATATAAGTACGTTAATTTTACTTATTATAATATGGAAGGATATAAAAAGATATACGGAATAAAGGTAGGTTATATTAAAATAAGTAATATTAATTATATATTAAATAATTATAATAATTATATTCGGTATATATTTAAGTAAAAAGATTTTATGGATTATTTTAAGTAATTCGTAATAAAGGAAAAATCTCGTATAATTTATATACGTTTATTAATTCCTTTTTATACGTTATTATTTCGTTATAAAAAAATAACGTTAATTTTTAAGTTAATATTTAATAACTTATATAAATTTAACCATTTATATATTTATAATTATATAATTTTAAATTTCGTATATATATTAATTTTAATTACATATATTACCTTTAAATTCTTTTATAATTTATGGATTATTTATAAGCTTCGTTTATATATTATAAATCGTTACATATTTTTTCTTAATATTAATAATTCCCCCCGGATATTATTTAATATATAAACTTTACCCGTTTATTATATTTTATACCTTAAGTTATTATTTCCCGTCTTAATTAATTAAAAGTATTATTAGTAAGTTTATTATATTTCTAAATTTATTATTTATAAATACTTTTACGATAATATTTAATATTATATAATTATTATAATAAAATTACCGTCGTTTAATAAAACAAAGTATAATAATTACGTTTTAATATAATATAGCGATTTAATAAAAAATTAGAATATATATAATAATATAAATATTACCAAGTTAACGTTCGATACGAACTATATTAATTACGGCGCTATTTTCCTTACCTTTTTTATAATTATATATATTATCCCTTTAAACTTTACGCTAATTAATAAGTTATTTTATTGTATTTTTAGATAAATATTCGATAAAGTTATAATATTTTAAGGCCTTAATAAAATAAGGTTTATTAATATATATATAAAAACGTGATTTATTTACCGTTATATAATTCTTAACGTATATCTTACTTATAATAATATCGGAATCGTATTTAAATAAATATTTAAAAGCCTTAATTATATATATATAACTTATGAAATATTAATAAGAAACGTATTTATGTATATTAACAATATTTAAAGTTAATTTTTATTACCGAAAGACGAAATTATAAAATAATATATAATATTATTCGTTTTTTTCGTTATATTAAAATATAGCCGTAAAATTAACGAATTAAAAATTACGAATTATTAAATAGTAACCTTTTGGAATTATAAAATAAACATTTTTTATATTATAAATTTAATTATTATATTTTATTTAAAAAAATATTTAACTCGGGCCGTTAATTATTGCCGGAAATTTATAAATAATAATAACTTACATAATATAAATGGTATTAAAAATATGGTTATTTTATAATCCCGATTAGAATTATAAAATCGTAAAACCTTTTGCGATATATATTATATAAATATTATCTTTATAATATTAAGTAAAAAAAAAATCCGCTTTTATTCATAAACTTATAATAAGCAAATTATTATATATAAAAATTAACTTTATAAGTATCGTAATATATTCGGTATTAACGTTAAGGCCTTTAATAATTATCCATTATATCCAACTTTTTATTTACCTATATAAAATTCCGACATAAAAGAATTTCGAAATCCACCTGCTATCTTAATTACGCCAAAAAAAAATAGCCTAATATCAAACAGCCGAAACCCCGTACCCTTATAAGTTTTACACCTTAAAAAAAAAGTTTCAAAAGCTGTAACCGGAGATACCGGTAAACCCTAGCTTAAGGTACTTACTAAGGTACCTATTAATAAACGATTTGTTTAAGGTTTCGGCGAAATCACCCATCTTAACAAACTTATTACTATCAAAATCCCTATCAAGACCGCGACGAAATATACGATAGGGACCCGGAAGTACTAATTAAAATCCCAAATTAATTATTATAAAAATACCGTAACTACCAAAATCCCTAACCAAAAAAATTCAACGTACGCGGTAGGCCTTAAAAAAAAGTGGCAAAAGGCCGGCTCCAAAAGATATTACTTACGGTAACGGAAAAATAAGATTATAAAACGTAAAAGTTCCGGATTTACTATAAAACCGAAATCCTAAATATTTCGAGCTAGTACCTAAAAAAAAGCGGACGTCGGAATAGCTATATTTATGGCAAAAAAATAACCTCCTTAATATTAACCAAAAATTATCCATATCATTTATTTACCCGCATAATCGATCCTTTACGCCAGTTAATCGACCCGAACTAAGGTACCCTAAAGGTTAAAAGGGATAAAAATATTTTAAAAGCTAATACGATAAGCTCGAAAAAAGGGACCGGAAAGTAAAATTTAAAAAATACTAACTTAATATTTCAAAAAATATAAGTTAAAAAATATAATTTATTAATAATTACAATAAATTATAATTTATAACGTATTATATTAAAATTCGTTAATATTTCTAACTTACAAAATCCATTATATATTCGTAATAACATATAATTAATCCGGATTAAGAAAAATTAATATTTATAAATTATTTAACGAACTTAAAATTAATAAAACGAACATAATAAATAAAAAGTATATTAATAATATTATTTGCATTATTTAGTTACTTTTTTATATAATTAAGTTATTTTAATATAAAAGGAATATAATTTCGGATTTTAAAGTAACGTTTATATCCCGTAAGGACGTAAATAAGCTAACGAAATATACTTATAACGTCCTTTACTTTAACAAATTCGAAAATATACCGTTAAAAGCCACGAAAAGTTAAAACGTTCGCTTCGATTTTTAATATATCGCAACGTTTATCCCGTAAGAACGTAAGTAAACTGGCGAAGTATATTTATAACATCCCCTACTTTAAAGAACTCGAAAATATACCGTCAAAAACCGCGAAAAGTTATAACGTCCGCCTCGACCTTTAATATACCCTACCCATTAACGACCACGACCCCGCTTCGAAACCGAATACGTTTCTCGTTATCCGTTCCGATTAGGACCGGCCGGATTTCGTTTTTTAATCTTTAGCCTAATATCGCGATTATTATTATCATTAAATAAATGCCGTTTATTTCCAACGCGCAACTTTATAACCTCGACAAGGATTACTACCTTGGTTTTATTTTCCGAAATATTATTTATAGTATCGGATTACGTATTATCGCCTTTTAGTAATGCCGGCGATTCCGGTAACGATATAAAAGCAAACAAACTATACGAATATGGGTACGGTAACGAAGGCGGCTTTAATAAATTAAAAATATTAAAAAACTATAAGCTTTAAACCGACGTTATAAATAAGGGCGATAAAGCGGATTCCTAATTAAAACGATTTAATATATCGCGAATTACGCGTACGGATACGGACGTTATAATAACCGGGGTCGCGACTTTAAGTCGTAAAGGCATATAGATTGCATACCGGGTTAATATTTAAACTGCTGGGATTACCGTCGAGTTTTTAACCATTAGTTCAAACCGAACGGCTGTATAAGGTATGTTTTAATCAGGACCGGACGCGGCTTGCGACAGCCTCGCAATTCTTTTCGACGTTTGTCGAACTTATAACGCGGCAAAAGTCCGTATTTTATATGGATCGGTCCAAGGTATAAGGATATGGCGCCGTTACTTTAAATTAAGCGAATTCCGCCGTTTGCGGAAAGTCTCCCGTACGTTTTATAAAATAAAAAAAACAGCTTTTTCGTAAATTAAACATAACGTAAAAAAAAAGCAATTTTTTAAGATTTCCTAATATTATTATTTATTAAACCCGGGAACCGTTTTAACTAAACCGGCTATATTTAAAATTAAGTAAAAACCTTTAATTTCGTTTAACTTATTCGGAAACGTATTAAGCAAAAACCGTTTAAGTTTAATAAAAATAAACGTCCATTTTATTCCTTTACCGCCGAACGGAAATAACCGTACAAAAAATAACTCGTTTATTTATCGTTTATACTATAATTCGATTATTTCCTAAATAGCCGCTTTTAACGAACCGGCTTTTAATTATTTTTATACGGATTTTTTCGGATTCGAAAATTCGGGTATATGGATAAAATCAGGCATATATAAGTTGCAATAAGGTCCAGCCGGGATAAGGTTATTACGGTTTTTTTCTAACATAATAACTTTATCTTTTTTTAAATATATTAAAATCGCTTTACGTACGTATTCGCCGTTAAATAATGCACGCCAGTAAGGCCCTATTTTTGTCCTATTCCGTAAATCAAGGTTACTTTATTTAAAAAGTTTACGAATAATACGAATAATATTTTAACCAACCGAAGGATAAAATTGGGATTCGACGATTATCTTATCCTAATCGGGATCGTTCGCGATAAACTGCGTATCGTCTTCCTTATTATCCGAATCCGTTACGTCGATTTCCATTAAGACCTTTATGTTTTTATGGGGGGTACGGTCTTTAACTTGCCGGATTTGGGTTTTTTTTTTTTTTTTTAGTTAATTTTGCAATAAACGGTTCGGTTTTATACTTATTAACTACTTAATAAGGTGCAAACAATATGGCTTATTTATGGTTAATTATATTCAGTCGCTTATAATTATAAACCGTTCGATTAAATCGTTACCATAAATCCTTTATTAAAAAGCTTTTCGGTATTTCTTATTATACTATTCGACTAACATCCGGGATATCCATACTTAATCCAAAAGTTACGGTAGATATTACGATACGGATAGGACTATCAGGCTGCTTTAATTTGTCGTATACGCGAACTTGGTTCCCGTAAGGCATTTCGGAATTATAAAACTTAATAACTTTTTTTATAACGTTTAATAAATACTTCCGGTTTATTATAATTTTAATTAAGTAATTACGGATATTTATAATTTTCGCCTTATTATTAATATAAATAATAATTTTAATAATAATACGTAAGTTACTAAGCTGGATTAAAGGGATATTATTTAATAACTTAAGGATATTAATTAATAAAATATTTAAATACGCTTAATTCGAACGTTAATTTTTAAATATAAAAAAAATAATAATATTGATTTCGGGGCGATTAATATTAAAACGCCGAATTTTTATCTTATAACCATATTTAATTAAACTTTTAATTTAACTAAAATCGCCATATTTCGCGATTTTCTTTTCTATAACGTTATTAATAATTATTATATACGTAAATTAATATACGTAAATAAAAAAAATAAAACGTAGGTTACGGATATTAGCATATTTAGGCCGAAAATCTTTTTATTCCGATAATAAATATGCTTTATTAATAATAATTAAACTATATCGTTATTCGAAAATAAGATTTAATATGGCAGTTTGGAACTAATCGTTCGATAGTTATTTAAGACCAAAAATAATATAATTATGCTACCCGGTAGCTATACGTTCGAACATTTCTGGATTAAGCTTTTTCGTTTCCGCGGATATTAGGATAAGAACAAAATATGGCATTATTAATATAAAAGCTCGTTATTTTTTGGCTAACTTAATTAAAGGTACGACCTGGATAATAATTAAGTCGATTATTAAAAAAAAGGCTTAAATAATTAAGGACTTTTTAAAGTTTATTTTAATAACGAAAAAAATATTAAGCTTTTCGAATATCAGATTATGCATCGTATTTACTTATTTCTTCCGTAAAATACGGCCTTATCCGCTAAATATAATATTTAACATAAGGCGAATAAACTAATAACGTAAAATCTTTATATAATTATCGGCTATATATAGGACGTTAACGTATGGATTAATTACGTTTATATTAATAAAAGACCAATAAAACTATCGAATAAGGATAAACGTATTATTTTAAAATATTAAGTTCCCGAAAATTTAAAGTATATACCCTAAACCCTTTAATATATTACTTATATTTAACTAATTAGAACAAAAATATGTTTTAAAGCTTATTATAGATAATCTTAAGCCTTATATATTATTATTTTGGTTTATAAGGTTATATTATTGTCGTGCTGGCCCAAAGGGGGTAAAAAGTTATGGCATATATAAAATAAGATTTTCAGCCATTTTTTCGGGCGCGTATTATTAATCGCGTCCTAATTAAGACCAAATGTATATAAGAAGATAAAGATTTCAATTCTGTATTAACTTTTCGTAATTACAAAATAAGTAACGTTAAATTAAAGCTATCTTTAAAATATCGAATTAAAGATTTTTGAAGATTTATATAAGGATATATAAAATAAGGCCAAAAAATCACAACTTGATATCAGGCCCTATTTTTGAGGTTTTGTTATTTCTGTGGAGCTTTTTCTTAAAGAGGTTTAGTCGATACATCTGACCCTTGCAGCTACTTCTTGATCAAAAGCGCTAGCCACGGCTGCGCCGCAGGCGCAGCCACAACCTCAAAAATCGGGCCTGACCTTGGTGAGGTAACTCACGCTCCACCCCCCCAACGCGCCACCCCACAACCGCGTTGCGCGTTGATCCACTTACTGATTTCTTTCCAAATAAAAAGGGTTTTAACAACACTTTAAAAAATTGAAAAAATTATTTTCTTCTTTATTAGAATTTGCGCTTTCGAACGATATGCAGCTTTCAGCTTAATTCCGTATGGCGTAAGCGATTAGCGAAATAACGCGTAAGAAATCCTTCCGTTTAGCCTTAAAGAGTTATATGGTCGATAGGCGATATATTATACGCCGTATTAAAAATATACCTACGCGGAAAAAGGTTAATAAGGTTTAATAAAAGCTATTACGAATTTAGGAAAAAGGATTAATTTATTAATTTATTATGTAAAGTTAATTAGGTTATGCGCCGTCGTATTTCCGATTTCGCCTATACGCTTAACGCTTTTTAATTAATAACGGTAATCTTTAACATTTAAGGAAAAAAATAAGTAACTTATTTTTTGCGGCGTTATTTTAACATTAAGACCTTTAAAAATATAACCATCGCTTATAAGCGCCTAAATAGAGTTTCGCCGGCTTTTACGAACGTATTATTCGACCGTTTCGAGCTATCGGTTATTAAGGCGATTAAATAGCGTAATAAATATAACGTTAACGAAATCGGAATAATAAAAGGTATAAGGGAAAACATTTTCGTATTCGGTAAAACCTTTAAAAAGTTGGTATTTTTAAAGAACGCTTTTAAGCGGTAATGAGTTACGATAATTACGTATGTTAACGTTAACCGGTGAACCTTTTTACCGTTCGTAATTTTTAACGGCGGAAACGTATAGTAATAATATTTTTTTAATTTTAACGATAAAGTATACGAAAGTTAATACTTTATTATTTTTTAAAAATAACTGGATTAATACCGAAATTAACTTAAAGTAAATACGTAAGGGCTTTATTTCTAATATTAAGCCGACGGACCTTAACGAATAAAAGCTTTTAATAATTAATATTTATAATAATTATATCATTAAACATTTTATATAAAAATATCTTTAAAATAAAATTTATATCGTTTTTTATTTATTTACGTTTCGTATATTTTTTAGCATTTTAATATAAATATCTTTTTTACCTTAAAGCTGAAATTTCATTATTAGTTCCGGAAACGTTATTTCGGATAAGCTTTTAAAGTTATAAACAAAACGGATTTCCATTAGGCGTTTTCGTAGGTATAATAGGAAATTATAAAGGTTTCGAAATATATCATAAAAGGTTAAAAAGTTATAAGTTTACGCCTTTTTAATAAGGCGAAAACGTTAAATAATAAGTTCGTTAAAAATTAAGGCGTAAACGATAAGAATATTTTAACGTAAATCGATTTTTACCTTAACGCGTTCCGATTTTTATACGCAAATAGCCGGTTTAAATATTAAAACGCTTAAATTATTTAAGAATATATATATTATTGAAAAATCTTTAATAAAAATCGATTTAATTTTCGGATAGCTTATCGTACGGTTATTATTCCGAAAAATCGGTAAGGTATTTAACAAAAAAAAATTTAAATTAAACGTTACCGAATTTTAAAATAGTTAATTAATGGCATTTATAAAAAAACCAAACTTAAAAAACGCATAAAAGTATAACCCGAACTAAACGAAAAGTTTGTGAACATGATTTCGGTTAAAAAGGTAAAAGTAAGGTTATAAGCCGCTTTAAAAGGATATTCTGCCGTTATTTAAAAAAATTAATAACAAAACAAGTTTTTCGAAAGCGAAAAATATAACGATGATGATCCGGAATGCATTACTATGCGTCTTATTTAATATGGAGTTAATTGAATAAGTCGTTGTTGAGAGATTCTTATTTGCGTTGAAGGGTTGTGTTGTTGATGACTTCAAAAATGGGTGGCGCGTTGGGGGGGTGGAGCGTGAGGGGGGGTCCCGACTTACCATCCAAGAGGAACATAAGCTCGAATTAAGAATCTGCAAACGGTACATCCTTCGAGGTGACCAATGTCCGAATATGGACGACATCGTCTTGCTATTGCCACGGGGCTTCCACATATTATACCCCTTTGGCGAGACATACATCAACGGTTGCGGCGGTTCCTATTAAGCTTGTGTGCGGGATCTTATGAGGACATTGCGCCTTGATTCAGGTAGGCATGCATGCGATGTGGTAGGGGGCTTCATTCTGCGGTCTCCAATCTTAGGTAGTAGGTATTCAGCTGACGCTTTGTGGGCACTTCTCTTACTTGACTACCAGACTGAACTCATTAGGCTTGGCCATCTGGCCGCACCGGAGGACAGGCGAACTCCATAGGACTGGACTAGAGTTTGGCTAAGCGCAGACGCTCTTAGCGGCTGCACGATCGCAGAGTTTTGGCTCAGTGCGCCGGCACAGCTCTCCTCCGTCGCCGGTGCGAGCGGTGAAGCTAACAAGGAAGGATAAAGTAAGTTATTACATGGGGAAAAAAAGGAATCTACTTCCTGTTTACAATTTGACCCACGGGGACGCTTCCGGATTCCTGGACCACACCAGCAATCTACTCGGTATAGTGGTCATGCTGTGCCGTCTGGGTACAGCACGCGTCGTGCTCATGCGACTTGTCGGGACACCTGGCTCGTTCCCCTGAATCCCCTTCTATCGGGGCTATGAAACCCAGAATAGAATTTTGGTGTCACCAAGTCGGTCTACTAAACCATATTATCTATGCCCTCGGCCATGGCTAGTATAGGCGAAAGGTACGTTTACGAATACAAACGATTTGAAAATGTGAATTGCTACCATCATCAAGGGCAAGTAAAAGCTCAGTGGCCACTTACCGGCTCCTTAGAACTGCTTAATATGTGAAACCACTTAAGCAGACTCAGATCTTCCCATCCAAGACTTACATTGTCCCTAGTCTATTTCGAGGTGGTACAGCTGCTGCATTGCGTGGTACAATGACTTATAAGCTGCTGCTAGCAAATGCAACTTTGAGTACCTACTTATATATATGCTGGGACTTCCCACTTGATGGACATTGGAGACATTTGGTCGATGCGACATCCGATGGAAGCGACTGAGGCCCCTCCCAAAGGCAGAATGTGCCGTTGTCTACCATGGCCGGTCCTGCCCAGCCGCAGCCTGTCTGCTCAGCCTTGTCCCGTTTATCGATTAGATTCAGGTGCTTTCGTACGTGGAAGGATTTTGGGCGGGGAGGGGTGGATTTGCACCTGCCAGCCCCCCGCTCAGCCCTCTCCGCATCAGCCTGATCCACCAATGTTCGGCACTTTACAATTGAACGTCAGGGTCCTATGGCCAGGATTGGCTGGCAGCGACCAGCTCGCCCAGATCGCGTCCCAGGTCAGTGAACCACGTCAAATCGTTAATTGACTGGAGCTGAACGCTCTTTGGCAACCCCGCCGCTAATCGCCACCCGCAGTCGGAGAATCAAGAGCGCCTGATAAGCAAGGGTAGTACTTTAACCTTTAACATACAGGTAGTACATAGCTTTTGGTACAGCCACTTACCGGCTGTCGCTTAAGTGAGGGTTAGGGTTAGCGGTTAAGATCAGGGTTATGTCCCTTATTAAGTGATATAACCCTTAATGATTACAGTTTTGTCGGTAGTGATATTAGGGAGGCGAATGAGAATTCGTTTCCAGAAAGCGGTTAGCTCCGGTTGATTAACGATTCGGAATGGTTCACCTACCAGGGGCGCCAGATCGCATCATCGATTCCGCCATGCACATGTGCGATATACAGTAGGTATCTGCACGAAGATCATTATGCACTGGTGTCTGCATGGGTCATTCTCATCTCTCTTTTCAGAGCAACAAGCACTGTAGTTGAAACATGGGGTATCTGATTTGATATTCGGGCAGGCAAAGATTAGCTTTTTTTATACTGATCGCGTCCACGCCGACGATAAGTCGAATGCGATCATCCTGATTATGTACTTACCTACCTACCCTCGAGTCCGCAATCTCGCGCCGTTGCATGGTACCTGCATCTCCAGTTGGATCAATTAGCGTGCCACGGCGACGGGTTACCTGTCAATCAGCGGCCGATACACCCGGGAGTTGGAGGACGCCATGAATATTTTTGAGGCAAACACCACCTGAGAACTAGGCTCCCGACAGTCGGTTTGATACCCTCATGGTAATATAATACACCACATTTGTTCCTATGCAGTTGGACTGTTAACCTTCGCGGCTGTGGGGGTTACTGTCTACCTACACGTAAGGAGTCCCAGGTAGGTTGGCATTTTTGGTAGTCTCAAGCCGCGGGATAATTTACCACAAGCGCGGTCGCGTCGTGAATATCACCGACGCCTGGGCGGTTAGCAATTTACCCGCTCGTCGAAAATGATAATCATTTCACTTAGATTATGACTCCCCGGGTCAAATGGGAACTTATGGTCCACTCGCGCGACGGAGCCTGAAGAAAGGAAATGACTCCATGAGCACAGCGAAACAAAAGCGCATTGATGGCGATGTCACCAGACTTCTGCCAATGGGGCGACCCCAAGGGACCCTTTTGGGCGCGCTCTGACCGGATCTGCGCAAACACATATTGAGACGTCTCTCGTAATGAATTTGATCTTCCAGACGCCTATTCGAGTAAGATCGATAATGGAAGTTATTGAGATGTTGTACTGGTGGCGATATTATGTACACCACTAAAACCTGGACACAAGGCTGGTGAATGATGGCTACTCCGGATGCTCAACTTATACCATACATATATGTACCTACCTAACAGGTAGACTCTCTACATACTCGGTATGTAAGTCTCAGTGTCACATGTGTTGTGATGCCTTACGTTAGCGAACCGCAAGTCCCTTATTCGTAGAGGTCTCCCCGTCTTTTATCATATTGCCGCCACTATTAGACGACTCATAGTATCCGCGCATCAATATTTCATGAGATGCATGCATGCGTGAGAAAGCCGAACTCGACTGCCTGCCGTGTTGGAAGGGGAGTGATCGTTCGCAACAGAAGATTGGATCATGGATTTGACTTTACAAGCTAACTTAAAGTAAAGATACCGGATCCATGTTGTTCCACGTGCGAAGTACCTGGTCATCACGGTGCACACCACGAGCCTGAGGGGCCAAGTCGGCGACACGTTTTGATACCCTCGATTAAACCCTCAATTTGACTTCTTCGCTTCAAGAAAAAGTCCTAGTAGATCATTCCAGTTCTGAGATTTGCTACCGTCGTAGAGATAATTGTGAAAATTTAGTCGATTACTGCCCTATCGAAGAAACATGCCCGTGTGAAGATCTATCGGCAGCGTTAGGTCGATACCTGATGCTGAAATTGGGGTAGGTATGCCAAGATCAGATACTGTGGGGTCCGTTCTGATAAATACGCAGCACGATACTTAGCCTCATTCCGTGGTTTCCTACCAAATTCTCACTTGGCTTCCCCTTGGATCCGTTGCGCTCTTTCTTTAGTCACGAAGAAAAGCTACGAACCCACCCGTGCTCAATTCTTCGCGTGCATCGGAAGCCCCGATCCACAATTATCCCACTGATGCTTGTCTCAAGGACTTCGACGATCCCCCGGTTCTGAAGGGTTTGGAGAGACCTACGTCCTCTGCTGCTCTCGCTCTAGCATTCATTGCCCTCAAAAGTTGGCTTCCCAGACTGTGCCAGATCACGGGTATCCCCTCAAAGGTCCTCCTCACACGTCTACTTGGGTAATAAAGCTCCCCTCAGAGGCTTCCTATCTTTCCAACTGCTCTTACCCACCAACAACACTACTACTGACATTCCAACTTATTACTTAATCTTCTTCTCTCCCCTGACGGATGTCTTGAATGTTCTCAACGTCGCATTCTTAGGCGATTCTTAGTTCGCTTAATTGGTCCTCAGCCGCGGGAGAGTGAAGGCAGGCGCTAGTAACTCCCCAAAGTAGAAGCGCTGCCGCGACCCTTTCTTTAATAAGGCAGAGACGCAAACCACCCCCAGACCCGCCTAACACCTTAGACACCTTCGATCTGCCTCCTACCTTTTTTACTACTACCTCCTACCCACGACAAGGCGAGACACCAGCCAGCCCGGTCTCCAGCCCGCCCGATCTTCAGTCCCGGCTTGGAGCTTAAGCAAGGGCAGTCTTCATCGTCGAAGCTTCAACTTCCGACCGTTGACACTCCGCTCATTGTGCTGGCTTGCTCCTTTTACCAAAGGATCCGGCTTTCCAGTATTAGGTACATATCTAGCTCCTATCTTCTTCATATCCTTTGCCTGAGCCTATCAGACATCTACATCTACTACTCATTCGGCTTGCCTATTCCCAAGCTTCTCCCTGACCTTTCTGTCCTTCCTTTCCTTTCAACTACGCGTCTGGCTCGCATTTGGCCGTGCAGCATCTGGCCGCATCTTCCTTTTTAAACTTTGCCTGTCCGGAGGGGGAGGAAATTCTGAGTTCAGTCCTACCCAACTTCCAGTTAGGTAGACTCTGAAACTGGGGGCGATCCGGAAGTCATTCGACTTCTTCCAAGCTGTCAGGTGCCAGGGCCTCTTCTTCCGAAAATCATCCCACTTTATCCTTAAATCGAGGGACAATCCTCTTTTGCTGGCGCTCATATTACATGACCTACTGCTGCCGTGGCACATCATCCACCTAACTATTATTTACAGTTGTGGTACATGGACCAAGTCAGCCCCTCGGGCAATTGAATCGCCATCGGAGCTCAGAGCAGCTGCCAGCAGCATCTCTCAACCTCCCGGGCTACCCGAGTTCATCAGTCAGGTTCAGACTTCAATTTCTTGACTGAACCAGGCCAATATCGCTACCGCCGCGATTCTCTTTTCTCACCAAGCTTTCCATTAGACAACTACCAGCAGAATACATCGCACCGACTGCATCGACTGTAGCCCCTGTAAACCGTTGCCAAAGAGGGCTGCTGCGGACATTGACCCGTCGTGAAGGTTGTCGCCTATTCATTCATCCGCCATTTCCAATAACATTTAGCAGCTTGTAACTTTCCAACAAGGTGGTGACCTCGCGCCTGCTCACGGGATCGAAGGAGCACGAACCACCGACCGCTATCGCCTATCGCCATCGCCTCATTTACTATTTCCAATACGTTGCTTAACAGTAACAACCACCTGGCACCACACCCACCGCTTGGCCCAACCTTTCCAAATTTAATTCCCAATCCAGTCTTCTTACTAACCTCCTGCGACCACGGCCAAATTCGCAATCTTTGTCATCTTTGACTTCATTCCATCAGCTTTTCCTCTGTTATTCTATAACCTTAGTGTGCATCGGGCATATTATTCTATTGGTTCGTCAACTACGTTTCTTTTCTTTTTTCCATCCCGATTATTTTTCTGGGGGGAGAGGTTGAGGAGGTCCAGCCGCTCCATGCTCGCCTAACCACTTATTTGTCGCCTTTCACTCTAAACGGTAGAAGGCCGGGGCAATTAGTCAAAAAAAAAGAAAAAAGGGCACGGCAAGCATCCTTCCCCAACTCAAGCCTACGCCTCCCTGTCTGTCACTTCTTACCAAAAATCCCCGTCGCCGCCGGATTGCTCACACATTACTACACTTACACTCCACTCACATTCGCTCGCTCACTCACCCCCTGATGCGCATCCGCCTACCGCACCCACTTAATTCGCATCATCATTTTGTTTTTATCGACTTCTTTTCCTTATCCTCGAATCTCTTAGACTTAAATATGCATAGTTCTCTTTTCTCGGGTTACTAACTAAAAGGAAAAGAAGCGCCGAGGGGAAATCAGCAGAGTTCGCTGGATTTTCATTCTCACTCCTAAATCGCGGTCATCGAATATCCGAAGCTGGCGTCCCAATAAAGGCGCGCGGTCCCGTCGTAATCCCCGTGTCCCCAAGCGCGGCCCCATCTCAGCGGTAACGCTTCGCTATACGCTAAATACCCGTCGTGATTGAACAGCCCGGGTACCAGGCAGACCTAGTCTGTCGACCGTATTCCTCAACATGAACAACGTCAACATGGGCGGGATGAATCCCATGGCCGGCGGCCCTGTCGGTGGCGGTGGGCATATGGCTATGATGCCCAACCAGTCGCTCACTGCGCAAGCTGGTCAGACGGACGGTCGCACCAGGCTGAACACGTACATCTACGATTTCTTTTTGAGGGAAGGCATGTACGACTGCGCGCGTGCCATGCTGGCTAGTGAACAGACCATCAACGTCGTTAAGGATAGCCCGGGCCATCGTCGCGACGAAAACGGCAACGCTATGGGAAACGGCATCGGCGATGATCCTATGGACACTGACAGTAAGGACGATCTTGACGGGAAGCGACCGACTGATTTGCCTGCCCCTGATATACCGTCACACTCCAACGGGCCCTTCCTATATGAGTGGTTTTGTCTGTTCTGGGACATAATGTCAGCCCAGCGCAACAAGCCGCAAAATATGAACCCACACATCAATCACTACGTCAGTTATACACAGGTAAGTTCATATCACTCCGCTTCGTTAAGGTCCTTCAGAGTCGTTAACAGTCCTAGCAACAATCGCAACAATCGCGCGCGAAACAGCATCAACAACAAGAGGTATTGCGGTCGTTGCGACCTGACGGGAACGGCATGTTCGCTCAAAATCCCATGATGAGAGGCATACCCAATGGAATGCAGATGAACAAAAATCAGCCCAATCTCGCCAGAACCGCAATGGCCAACAACCAGAACAAGTAAGCACCTCATCGCACAGATGATGCGCCGACGGGTGGTGTTTCGTCAATCGCTAACAGTATTTCTCTACGATAGCCCGCAAGCCATGCAGATGCTCCAGCAAGCAGCGGCTAAGAACCAAATGCAGCGCGACCCTTCTAGCATGGATGGTAACCAAAATCGTCCGGCATCACCGGGCTCGGCTGAGAACGCGCCTTCGCCGAGCAAAAGGCCTCGTCTCGACGGGAACGCCCCTTTCAACCCCCAGCATGGTGGCATGATGCCCAACGGACAACGGCCTCAGCAAGGCATGCCAGGACAACAGGTGGGGAACGCATCCAATACTAGCGCCGCCCAGCAAGCTCATCAAATGCTTCTGACTAACGGCATCAATCCGACTAATCTTACGCCTGCGCAGTTCCAAACTTTCCAGAACCAGCCTCCTCAGGCCCAGGCTAAGTCTATCCAAACGTACGCTCAGAACCTGCAACAGCACCATGGTAATCAGATGCCCAACAAGCCGATGCACAACGCTGGCGGTCCGCAGGGTCAGGGTTCTCCCATGATGCCGCAAGGGCACGATGGCTCAACCCTCAACACGTTCTACAATCCTGGCGAGATGGGTGGCGCGGGTGGCATGCGCCCAGGTCCCGGCAATGGCCAGGGTGCCGGAGGCAGCAACCATGCTCTGCAGGACTATCAGATGCAGCTTATGTTGCTCGAGCAGCAGAACAAGAAGCGCCTCATGATGGCTCGGCAGGAGCAGGACAGCATGGGTAACATTCGAGGAGATGGCGGCCCAGCCGGTCCCGGCGGTCCTCCGGGTCCTAACGGGCAGCCTTTCCAAGACACATCTCCCCAGGCGGCGAACCGGACAGGGGCCTCTCCTAATCCCTCCGAGCAGCAGATGAAGCGGGGTACTCCTCAGATGCCTCCTGCCGGCATCCCCTCACCATTACCGGAAGGTGCTCAGTCGCGTGGTTCTCCGAACCCGATGAACTTCATGCCGAACAATATGGATCCCAACATGCAGCAACACTTCTTCAAAAACATGAACGGCATGGACGGCAACATGGTCGCAGCGGCGCAGATGAACGGCGGCATGCGCCCTCCTAGCTCGCACCCTAACCAGCCTTTCAATGGCATGAACCAGCAGCAGTTAATGGTTGCGAGACAACAACAGCAGGCCCAGCAGCAGCAGCAGCAGCAGCAGCAGCAGCAGCAACAGGGAGGTCCTGGCGGTCCACCGATGCAGTGGCAACAGGGCGCCCCGAACGGTAACGCAATGGTGCCGCAAGCGCCCCCTGGACAAGCCCAGGGAACACCACAACAGCGGTCGATGCCACCTCCGTCAGCCGTCCCTGCCCCACCTGGTAATGCCGCCACCGGCCGCACCCAACCGTCCTCGCCTGCGCAGAGTAATGCAGCCCCTCCAACGCCCCAACAATCAAATAAAGCTGCGCCGAAGAAGAAGGATACTAAGAGCAAGGCTAAGGTGACTAGACCCGGCATTCCCAGAAACGTTGTATGGTCATGGTGCTAACGTGATATTCCAGACGGCGGCTCAGAAGAAGTCATCTCAGGCGACTGGGGCAACACCCGCTTCCGACACGGCTCAGGAACCAGAGCCCCCTACGCCGGCGACTCCGATGACGCCTGTCAATCCGCAAAGCTTCAACAAGAACGGCCCGAACGCCGGCGCGGCACAGCAAGCGGCCAATGCCCCAGCCTCTGCTCCTCAACCTGCTCCCGCACCAGTTGCTGCTCCACAGCATGCCGATCCCAACGGTATTAACTTCGCCGGAATGGATAACCCTGGAAACATTGTGAGCATTCGTCCTGGCCTCTTCAGATATCGTATTCTAACAGTAGCATTACAGGATTTCGCTGGCATGGATTTCGCTAATCCGCTCACGTCGGACAACGTGCTTCAGGACTTCGACTTTGACTCGTTCTTGCATGAGGATGGCGACCCAGGTGCCTTCGACTTTAATCCAGCCAATTTCACAATGGACGCGAGCGGCGAGATCACTGCGGATTAGAATTTCTCCTGATTTTTGTCGCGTCCGGAAATCCATCTCTTCGGCGATATTCCACTTCGGACGTCTTATCACGCATGTTTGGGCGTTCTTCGGTTGCTTATACCTGGCATCTCGTCAGGGTCATGATCCCTTGACGTCGGTCACGTGATCAAGAGACTCGACATGCTTATCGGAAAACTACTTCCTCCCGGATTCTTCTCTGTTAGACAGGCGTTATCAGCTCTCATCTTTTTGCCTCATCATACCACCTCATAGGGGCTAGGTCGTCTTTCCCCAAACCTCATCGATTGGGTCATCTTCGCAGGATACTGCGCTCGGTGCAAGGTTGATTTCGAATCTTTCGGTCGTCGCGGGTCGCCGTGAACCCTGCCGTCTTTCGTAGTCCTGTCGTTTCGTCCTTTCTGTCGGTCTTGGTGGCGTCTTGGATTTGTTCATATATCCCCATATCGTCGGGTGCCGTTCATCGATCCCGGAGCTTCCGCTGGAAACTGCTGGAGCCAGACGAAGAAGCCTATTAATATCTCCCGGACGACTGTCTTCTACCAGGTCTAGTTCACATGTCTGGCCGTGTCGACGTTCGGCACCTATACAACATCGCAGCTCCTGACGGATGGGCAGACAGGATACGCAGGCACACATACATACATACGAATAAGGAATTTTTGCACTTCCATGGTTGCGGGGAAGGCTATGGACCATGAATTGTTTGATTTTCTCTACCGGAACACCGAAAAGAGCGACGTGGACGAGGCAAAGAGAGGAACTAAACTGATGGGGGGTGGAGAGGTGGTTTTCCCGTGTTTCATCTCTCCATTGTATTCATAGAGGATCGCTACGCTGATCGAAATTTGATACCTGATATATGATCAAATTCTGCGTAATTCACCGAGTGTACCAGTCCCGGATTTTCAGCTAGTGTTTATTGCCACATAGCGCGTCTAGAATGCAGATCGACTGTTATTATACCTATCGCTTGGCATACTGCCCACATGCTGATTTTATCAACACCTTTAAGGATGGACTGAAATGGCATACGTCATACCAATGGCAACGTGTAAGTGTGTAATAGATCATGTGGCCAATCACACAGCCGTATAGTCTCTATTTGGTATCTTTCCTCTGCTCCGCACCCTACCTCATTTTCAGCGAAACGCAGGTGTGGCTCGTCTTGACCCCCTATTCTGACCCCCTAATTATCCCAATAGCGATGACGAATTGGGCAAGTTATATGGAGATAGCGAGCGCCTGCCTAAGGTGCGGCGGGGGTGCAGGCTTCTTCTCTCAGCTAGCTGGGGGGTGCGTAGCGCACCCCATATACGGAAAGGTCACCTACTGATCGGCCCATACGTGTTCCGGAGCTAAGCTACTTAAAGTTGGATGAGTGCAACAGCACCTGCAACTAACCTAATATAACACACAACTGATGTCCCCTATGTCTGATAATTAAGAATTTTATTCGCTTAATTCGAAAAAATCATTAATTAATTAGTTATTATTAAGACGATATAGGCTGTATATCAATAGTAATCATTTATATATACCTTAATTATAACAATAATTATTTTATCGTCGTCGAATATCCTGTATACGGGCTTAAAGGATTGGGATAATTTTAAGGATAAGTTTAAAATTAAGGCGAAAGGATACGATTTATGGGAATATATCGATCCTAATTAGGACCATCCGTGGCCCGTTAAATTTAAAAAGTCCGATGTTGCGAATTATCCGAAAAAAAGAAATCGAGTTTAAACGCGTAACGCGATCCCAGCTATTATATCGACTATACAAAAGGAAACCGATCCGATAGGGATTCCAACTTTCATATACGAGATAACGACCGAGGGGCGATAATTATATAATTAGGAATGGTTTATTTATACTTATAAAAACCGGAAATATAAAATTTTTCGAAAAGATTATAATAACTTTATAAAATAAGTGCTAAATATAATATTTTTATCGATTAAGTAAACCTGTTTAAACGTAAACGATAATTTAAAAAGGTAATATATAAAATTAAAAAAATTCGGAAAGGTATACGATAATTGGTTATTTATAAATATTAAACGTAAATATAAAAAACGATTAAAGTAAGTTACGAAATCGGTTAAGAAATTTAACGAATAAATAATAAAATAACAGGAGATTATGGCTTAAAGGTAACGTTACGGCGTCCCCGAAATATTAATGCCGGTAATCTAAACGAATTAATTATGCATAATAATAACATTTATTATATTTGGTTAATTAAATTTTATTCATAATTATAAAAAAGGATAATATTAATTAAAAAACGATTAATTATTAACAGGTAATTGTTGGTCTTTTGGATTATTAGGTTATAATTAATCCATTATTTATATTAAGAAATATCAAGGTAACGTTTTTAACCTTTTACGGGACCCCCGCGGATTAATTTGATCAGGATTATTTTAATTAAAAAGAAACCAAGCTATCTAACCTTTAGCCGTAAGGTAAGGCCTTTGGACGAGGATTAAAGCGAGGTAATCGGGAAGGTTCCTATACGGACCGAAACACCAAACGAAAACGTTACGAATTAAACGATTAAGGTATTCGTTATAAAGCCTGCCTAAGCCTTAATTATAGGTTACCTTAATGCTTTTATACATTCCTTAATAAAGTTTTAATAATGTTTAAGCCCGGAAAAATAATATTAAGCCTAATTCGAAACCGTATTGCTTTTAATTAATCTTTAAAGGAAAAGGTTAACCGTTTGTTAAAAACCATAAAGAAATTAATTATAAAAACGGATTAATTTTTAAAGGAAGTAAAACAAGTTTTAACGTATTTCTTAATTATTAATTAACGTAATATTATAAACGTTTCGTTTTACCTTTTAAAAAATTTATTCATTTTGGATTTAAGGTTTACGATATATATTTTTAACCTTATTAACAAGTTCCTGAATTATAAATTAACCATATAAGGTGACGGAATATACGCAAGTAATAATTTCGTTTTAATTAAAAGGTACGGAAAGGTTAATGTATTATTTTAAAGTTTTAATAATACGAAAGCGTTACGGTTATACGACGTGGCCTATTGCGAAAAATTCGTATATAACTTAATATTATTCCGATAATTCCGAAAGAAAAATTATTAATAAAATAATTAAGGGATTAATAATTATATTCGAAATAAATACGATTAGGTTGTTATTACGTTAACAAATAAATTTAATTAATTCGTTATTAAAGATATTAACGTAATAATACCTTATGTAACCTTTATTACCTATAAACGAAATATTAATTTGTGGACAAAAAAACTGCCGCGTATAGGTAACGGCATTATATGGCACCTGCGATTAGGCCATCCAGGCCCCGAAGTAATTACCTAACTGCATTTTTATATTAAGGAAATCCGATTAAAAGGTTTTATAATAATCGAATATTAAATATGCGGTAAAGCGAAGGCGAAGAAATAAATACGTCGCAAGCTTCAAAAAAAAGTATCCCGATTAAGATAAAAAATCGCCATTAACTTTATTAATTTCGAAAAAAACCTTAAAGGATATAAATACGTTATGTTTGTTACCGATAAATACTTAAGTTTTATTTGGGATATTTACTTAAAAAACCGGGAATAAAATATATTAATTATAATATTTCGATATTTTTTAAAAGTCTTGAAAAATTAAGATAAAATCTTTTTATAAATAATCGAATACGATAACGAGATTTTAAAGAATTACCAATTTCGGGATATGGTTTAATCGCCTTCTTTTAGTATTAAACTTAAGCTTTTAATATTATATACCCAGGCTTAGAACGGGGGTATAAAGCGTTTAGGGGGTATAATTAAGGAGAAAACGATTACGATACGAAATGGCGTTAAATTACTTACGTTTTTAATCGTATATATTTTTAAAGCGGTAATATATTTGTATAACCGTATCCTTAAATACGTTTTTTTAGTAAACCCCATATAAGGTTTATTATATTTATTTGGCGTATAAAGACGGCGTTATAATGTTTAATCGGAAGCCTTAATAAGTTTACTTTTAAACTTATAGCTATATGGCTTACGTTATAACGATTACCGCCATAAAAAAAAACAAAGATTTTAAAAGTTAAATTTTAAAGCATAAATAAGTTTTTTCGTTAATTACCGATTAATAAATATTTACGAAATTTAAAACCTATTAATAAATAAAGTTATTACTATCCGAAACGTTTAATTTAACGAAAAGGTTATTTTTTTCGGTAATATTAAGGATTTTAAGGATAACCTATTTTACGTTATCGAAAATGAATTATAAAGTTTATTTCGATAAATTATTACATTTAATTAAGTTAATAGTTATTTAATATATATATAAAGAAAAGATAAAGACTTAAACGGAATAATTTAGTTACCGGCTGGCCAAAAGGGCTAGTTTTAAAGTGGCATTAACGTAATTAGCGTATGGGATGGGGAAAAATAAGCTTGTTTATAAAAAATTAATTACCTTTATACGATCGTTATGTTCGAATTATTTCTGTTTTTTAAATTATTATTATTATTAACGTTTACCTTAATGATTATTATGATTATTACGTTAACGGAAAAAAATAAAAGTAACCTTAAGTTCTTATTACGTTATTTAATCCAGAATAACGATAAAAAACGAAAATACCTTACGGGTTAAAAACGTAAGCTTTTTATGTATTCCGTATTAAAAAGATAATTATCGGTACGATTATAAAATATAAAAGGCCATATTTAACGTAAAACGTTTAACTTATTTTGTTAATACGATCGATAATCGGTCGGTAAGTTACGGAAGTTTAGGGAAAATAAAAACCCGAAATATGCGTTACCTTAATCGGAAAAGCTTTAATATACCAAAAATAAAAGCGTTATTTAGGTCGTAAGGCCGGGTATATAGGCGAAATTTGCCGTTACCGCCGTAAGGCCATAAAGAATTAAATACATACCCGTTAAAGAAAATATTTCGTAACGTTAAATTAACTTATTTGTAAAGTTATAAGGAAATAAAATTTTAAAACGTTATTAATTAATCCTTTATTAAAACGAAATAGGTTTTAAGGTATATATAAGTATACGTTTATAAATTTAATAAATATAGTTAACTTTAAAAATATAAGGCCCGTTTTATTATATAAAGCGATTAATAACTTAAAAACGCTTATAAAAACATATACGTATTTACGTTAATTAAAAAATCGTTTCGAACTTTAATCGTTATTACGGTTAAGTTTAACTTAAAACTTAAGCAATATAATATTATAAACGTCTTTATTAATATGAACCTACCTTACGAAATATATATAAAAATGCCTTTAAAATATTTATAACGTAATAAAATATTCCTAATTAAAAAGGTATTATACGAACTAAAAAAATCTCCTTTATTTTAATAAAAGGATTTTATTAATAGGTTTAAAAATGTAAAACTTAATTCCGTTTTTTACGAATTATATCATTTCCTTCGTTTAAGGGTACTTTTATTTTTTTACGTCGACGATATAGTTGCTACGTATAGCAAAAAATATCAGGACTTTATCGATTAATTAATCCAGTAAATATAAAAACGATATACCTTTATAGGTAGCGAAAATTTATAATAATTTTTCGGAATTAAAATAATTAAAAATAAACCTAATAAAAAATTTTAATTATCTTAATCCGACTTTATAAATAAATTAATTAACTTAATTTTTTTAAAAAAAGCCTAAATAACTTTTTAAAAACGTTAATAATTAACGTTAAGTTATTACCGAATCTTAATTTAATTTATTTAAGTTTAATTAACAAATACTAAAAAGAAATCGGTTATATTTTATACGTTATAGTTAATATGCAACCTAATATATTTTTTGCAACATCCCGATTTACCCGTTTTAATATAAACCTTAATAACGCATATTATAAAATAATTAATCGCGTTATATTATACTTAATCGATATTAAAACGTTAACGTTATAATTTTGTGGCAAGGATTTAATAAATACTTGGAATAACGCTTTTTTTACGGATAATTCGATCGACCGAAAAAGTTTCCAAATTTACGTTATAAAGTTATTCGGAAAAGTAATAAAATAGCAAGCGAATAAATAAGGTATAATAACTATTTTTATAACTAAAAAGAAGTTATTATCTTTTACGTAAACTGCAAAAAAAGCTTTATTTACCTTTTAATTAATTAAGAAACTAAAGGTTAGCTTAAATATAAGACCGTTAAATATGTAATACGATAATTAATAAACGATACGGCTAATTAACGCCGACGTCGCTCTTTTATAAATAGAGTTACGGTATATAAATATATATAATTATTAACTGCGAAAGGTAACAAAAAGGGACTTAATTAAAGTAAATTATATACCTACGGGTAATATGCTGGCTGATGGATTAATTAAAGCCCTGTTATGAGAAACCTTTAGGCATTTCAGAAAGCAGCTAAGACTAATGGATATCACCGAAGCCCTAAATTAACGGAGGAAAGCTTTGAGGGTTATTTCAGACGAAGAATTAGCTGATCAAAAGGATTCAATCGCCGGAGGAAAGGTGGAATGGATAGCTGTGGCTCTAGGGAGTGATGAAGTGCGGTAATCAACGCCGTGAATACTTCAAGGCGTTAAGGGGGTATGTCAGCTAGCTGGGGAGTGCGTAGCGCACCCCATATACGGAAAGGTCACCTACTAATCGGCCCATACGTGTTTCGGAGCTAAGCTACTTAAAGTTGGATGAGTGCAACAGCACCTGCAACTGACCTAATACAACACACAACTGATGTCCCCTATATCTGACATCTTCCCCCCCTTTTGATTTTTATTCTTATTTTTATTTCTTATAAAGTTGGGCTATTTGCACATTAGTTTTTTGTACGAGAGCTATATATTACTTTTTTATACCTACTTATGGCCCGTTTAATACGGTCTTTAACCTTATTAAATAACGCGTAATTACCTTTATTATAGTAACGTCTCGGATAAGCTCGCGGGACAGACAAGCTCGCGGGACACTTTTTAGCACCTCGCAACAATTAATCCAAATAATTCAACCATAACATAATTAATCAATTTAAACTAATCGGATTCGTTTTCGCTAAACGTATTTATAGCTTCCTTACAAGTACGCGTATTATGTCCGGGCTTGCAGCAAACGCCATATTTCCGTTCCTTCGTTTTAACCCTCTTATAACGACTACCTTCAGCCGCTGTTGGCTGCATTTTTTCACCACCCCTTTCTTTTTCGGCTAAAAAAGCTTGTCCTTTTTATATAATAAGTATTCCTCTTTTTTAAAAACGTTTATTTTTAGTTTTTTAACGTTTACTTAAAATATGGTTCGTTTCGCGTAATTAAACGTTTTCCTTTTTAAAAAAAGCAACTTTATATAAAAATAATATATAACTTTTTATTATAAAACCAACCGACTTAATTATTCTTATTAACAAACTGCCTTAATAATTTCTGATCCTTTTTTATAAATAATGTCTTTATTTTATTACTTTACGGATATTTTTAAGGGTTTTTGCGGGCGGGGAAATAAAACTAACAGAAATAAGCGGGAAGACGGTCGGTATAAGTATAACTGGAAAAATTTCCAAATCGGATAGAACATTATTAAAATCGAATGAAATAAGTCCAGCTTTTTAAAAACCGGATTTAATATTATCGAACGTTATAACAATTTTAAACGCGTCGTAAAAATTAAGGAAGAAATCTTCTTTCGCGATATAAGTATAATAACGTTATATCAAATTTTCGATATATAACGAATAAGCGCGCTTTAAAACAGAAAAGCAGGATACGTCGAAAGGTTAAAACCGATAAAAGGAATAAATAAATATGCAAAACGTAATAATACCGTTATTCGCGTAATATTTTTAAAATTCGATTAAATAATAATTTTCGTGGCCGTCGAGGATAAAAAGACGTTTAGTTCTTTTCGTACGCGTTTGTATATGTTTATTAAAATGTTAAATCTATTCCAGATTTAATTCGTTTATTATCTAATTATTATAACTTATATTAAACTTTTAATTAAGTAATAATTAATATTTTCGATATTAAAAACTAAGGTAATTTTTTCCCGCCATAATAATAAATAATAATAAAACCTAACCTTGCGAATTAAAAGTTTATATAACTATTACCTATTCCCGATTAACGTACCACACCAGCTCCCCGCTCACACCAGCTCGCCGCTCGTTTTTTAACACTTCACGACAACAAACTCAAATAAGTCAACCATAACACATCAAATCA